>JAWPHD010005076.1:0-171492 GCA_037043455.1 Cyrtodaria siliqua
CATGCAGTCAGGTCGACTAAATACTTTATTCAAGATGACGTCCAAGTCGTCATCCAAGAGGTAACACGTATCAACCATACCATTCCATGCAGTCAGGTGGACTAAATATGTTATTCAAGATGACGTCCAAGTCGTCATCCAAGAGGTAACACGTATCTACCATACCATTCCATGCAGTCAGGTGACTATATAATTATGTTATTCAAGATGACGTCCAAGTCAGTCATCCAAGAGGTAACACGTATAAACCATACCATTCCATGCAATCAGGTGGACTAAATATGTTATTCAAGATGACGTCCAAGTCAGTCATCCAAGAGGTAACACGTATCAACCATACCATTTCATGCAGTGAGGTGGACTAAATATGTTATTCAAGATGACGTCCAAGTCAGTCATCCAAGAGGTAACACGTATCAACCATACCATTCCATGCAATCAGGTGGACTAAATATGTTATTCAAGATGACGTCCAAGTCAGTCATCCAAGAGGTAACACGTATCAACCATACCATTCCATGCACTCAGGTGGACTAAATATGTTATTCAAGATGACGTCCAAGTCAGTCATCCAAGAGGTAACATGTATCAACCATACCATTCCATGCAATCAGGTGGACTAAATATGTTATTCAAGATGACGTCCAAGTCAGTCATCCAAGAGGTAACACGTATCAACCATACCATTCCATGCAGTCAGGTGGACTAAATATGTTATTCAAGATGACGTCCAAGTCAGTCATCCAAGAGGTAACACGTATCAACCATACCATTCCATGCAGTCAGGTGGACTAAATATGTTATTCAAGATGACGTCCAAGTCGTCATCCAAGAGGTAACACGTATCAACCATACCATTCCATGCAATCAGGTGGACTAAATATGTTATTCAGATGACGTCGTCATCCAAGAGGTAACCCGTATCAACCATACCATTCCATGCAGTCAGGTGACTAAATATGTTATTCAAGATGACGTCCAAGTCAGTCATCCAAGAGGTAACACGTATCAACCATACCATTCCATGCAATCAGGTGGACTAAATATGTTATTCAAGATGACGTCCAAGTCAGTCATCCAAGAGGTAACATGTATTAACCATACCATTCCATGCAATCAGGTGGACTAAATATGTTATTCAAGATGACGTCCAAGTCAGTCATCCAAGAGGTAACATGTATCAACCATACCATTCCATGCAGTCAGGTGGACTAAATATGTTATTCAAGATGACGTCCAAGTCAGTCATCCAAGAGGTAACACGTATCAACCATACCATTCCATGCAATCAGGTGGACTAAATACGCTATTCAAGATGACGTCCAAGTCAGTCATCCAAGAGGTAACATGTATCAACCATTTCATGCAGTCAGGTGACTAAATATGTTATTCAAGATGACGTCCAAGTCAGTCATCCAAGAGGTAACACATATCAACTATAGCATTCCATGCAGTCAGGTGGACTAAATATGTTATTCAAGATGACGTCCAAGTCAGTCATCCAAGAGGTAACACGTATCAACCATACCATTCCATGCAGTCAGGTCGACTAAATACTTTATTCAAGATGACGTCCAAGTCGTCATCCAAGAGGTAACACGTATCAACCATACCATTCCATGCAGTCAGGTGGACTAAATATGTTATTCAAGATGACGTCCAAGTCGTCATCCAAGAGGTAACACGTATCTACCATACCATTCCATGCAGTCAGGTGACTATATAATTATGTTATTCAAGATGACGTCCAAGTCAGTCATCCAAGAGGTAACACGTATAAACCATACCATTCCATGCAATCAGGTGGACTAAATATGTTATTCAAGATGACGTCCAAGTCAGTCATCCAAGAGGTAACACGTATCAACCATACCATTTCATGCAGTGAGGTGGACTAAATATGTTATTCAAGATGACGTCCAAGTCAGTCATCCAAGAGGTAACACGTATCAACCATACCATTCCATGCAATCAGGTGGACTAAATATGTTATTCAAGATGACGTCCAAGTCAGTCATCCAAGAGGTAACACGTATCAACCATACCATTCCATGCACTCAGGTGGACTAAATATGTTATTCAAGATGACGTCCAAGTCAGTCATCCAAGAGGTAACATGTATCAACCATACCATTCCATGCAATCAGGTGGACTAAATATGTTATTCAAGATGACGTCCAAGTCAGTCATCCAAGAGGTAACACGTATCAACCATACCATTCCATGCAGTCAGGTGGACTAAATATGTTATTCAAGATGACGTCCAAGTCAGTCATCCAAGAGGTAACACGTATCAACCATACCATTCCATGCAGTCAGGTGGACTAAATATGTTATTCAAGATGACGTCCAAGTCGTCATCCAAGAGGTAACACGTATCAACCATACCATTCCATGCAATCAGGTGGACTAAATATGTTATTCAGATGACGTCGTCATCCAAGAGGTAACCCGTATCAACCATACCATTCCATGCAGTCAGGTGACTAAATATGTTATTCAAGATGACGTCCAAGTCAGTCATCCAAGAGGTAACACGTATCAACCATACCATTCCATGCAATCAGGTGGACTAAATATGTTATTCAAGATGACGTCCAAGTCAGTCATCCAAGAGGTAACATGTATCAACCATACCATTCCATGCAATCAGGTGGACTAAATATGTTATTCAAGATGACGTCCAAGTCAGTCATCCAAGAGGTAACATGTATCAACCATACCATTCCATGCAGTCAGGTGGACTAAATATGTTATTCAAGATGACGTCCAAGTCAGTCATCCAAGAGGTAACACGTATCAACCATACCATTCCATGCAATCAGGTGGACTAAATACGCTATTCAAGATGACGTTCAAGTCAGTCATCCAAGAGGTAACACGTATCAACCATACCATTCCATGCAATCAGGTGACTAAATATGTTATCCAAGATGACGTCCAAGTCGTCATCCAAGTGGTAACACGTATCAACCATACCATTCCATGCAGTCAGGTGGACTAAATATGTTATTCAAGATGACGTCCAAGTCGTCATCCAAGAGGTAACACGTATCAACCATACCATTCCATGCAATCAGGTGACTAAATATGTTATCCAAGATGACGTCCAAGTCGTCATCCAAGAGGTAACACGTATCAACCATACCATTCCATGCAGTCAGGTGGACTAAATATGTTATTCAAGATGACGTCCAAGTCGTCATCCAAGAGGTAACACGTATCAACCATACCATTCCATGCAATCAGGTGGACTACATATGTTATTCAAGATGACGTCCGAGTCAGTCATCCAAGAGGTAACACGTATCAACCATACCATTCCATGCAGTCAGGTGGACTAAATATGTTATTCAAGATGACGTCCAAGTCGTCATCCAAGAGGTAACACGTATCAACCATCCCATTCCATGCAGTCAGGTGGACTAAATATGTTATTCAAGATGACGACCAAGTCATCATCCAAGAGGTAACACATATCAACCATACCATTCCATGCAGTCAGGTGGACTAAATATGTTATTCAAGATGACGTCCAAGTCGTCATCCAAGAGGTAACACGTATCAACCATACCATTCCATGCAGTCAGGTGACTAAATATGTTATTCAAGATGACGTCCAAGTCAGTCATCCAAGAGGTAACACGTATCAACCATACCATTCCATGCAGTCAGGTGACTAAATATGTTATTCAAGATGACGTCCAAGTCAGTCATCCAAGAGGTAACACGTATCAACCATACCATTCCATGCAATCAGGTGGACTAAATATGTTATTCAAGATGACGTCCAAGTCAGTCATCCAAGGGGTAACACGTATCAACCATACCATTCCATGCAATCAGGTGGACTAAATATGTTATTCAAGATGATTTCCAAGCCAGTCATCCAAGAGGTAACACGTATCAACCATACCATTCCATGCATTCAGGTGGACTAAATATGTTATTCAAGATGACGTCCAAGTCAGTCATCCAAGAGGTAACACATATCAACCATACCATTCCATGCAATCAGGTGGACTAAATATGTCATTCAACATGACGTCCAAGTCAGTCATCCAAGAGGTAACACGTATCAACCATACCATTCCATGCAATCAGGTGGACTAAATATGTTATTCAAGATGACGTCCAAGTCAGTCATCCAAGAGGTAACACGTATCAACCATACCATTCCATGCAGTCAGGTGACTAAATATGTTATTCAAGATGACGTCCAAGTCAGTCATCCAAGAGGTAACACGTATCAACCATACCATTCCATGCAATCAGGTGGACTAAATATGTTATTCAAGATGACGTCCAAGTCAGTCATCCAAGGGGTAACACGTATCAACCATACCATTCCATGCAATCAGGTGGACTAAATATGTTATTCAAGATGATTTCCAAGCCAGTCATCCAAGAGGTAACACGTATCAACCATACCATTCCATGCAGTCAGGTGGACTAAATATGTTATTCAAGATGACGTCCAAGTCAGTCATCCAAGAGGTAACACATATCAACCATACCATTCCATGCAATCAGGTGGACTAAATATGTTATTCAAGATGATTTCCAAGCCAGTCATCCAAGAGGTAACACGTATCAACCATACCATTCCATGCAGTCAGGTGGACTAAATATGTTATTCAAGATGACGTCCAAGTCAGTCATCCAAGAGGTAACACATATCAACCATACCATTCCATGCAATCAGGTGGACTAAATATGTTATTCAAGATGATTTCAAAGCCAGTCATCCAAGAGGTAACACGTATCAACCATACCATTCCATGCAATCAGGTGGACTAAATATGTTATTCAAGATGACGTCCAAGTCAGTCATCCAAGAGGTAACACGTATCAACCATACCATTCCATGCAATCAGGTGGACTAAATATGTTATTCAAGATGACGTCCAAGTCAGTCATCCAAGAGGTAACACGTATCAACCATACCATTCCATGCAGTCAGGTGACTAAATATGTTATTCAAGATGACGTCAAAGTCAGTCATCCAAGAGGTAACACGTATCAACCATACCATTCCATGCAATCAGGTGGACTAAATATGTTATTCAATATGACGTCCAAGAGGTAACACGTATCAACCATACCATTCCATGCAATCAGGTGGACTAAATATGTTATTCAAGATGACGTCCAAGTCAGTCATCCAAGAGGTATCACGTATCAACCATACCATGCCATGCAATCAAGTGGACTAAATATGTTATTCAAGATGATGTCCAAGTCAGTCATCCAAGAGGTAACACGTATCAACCATACCATTCCATGCAATCAGGTGGACTAAATATGTTATTCAAGATGACGTCCAAGAGGTAACACGTATCAACCATACCATTCCATGCAATCAGGTGGACTAAATATGTTATTCAAGATGATGTCCAAGTCAGTCATCCAAGAGGTAACACGTATCAACCATACCATTCCATGCAATCAGGTGCACTAAATATGTTATTCAAGATGACGTCCAAGAGGTAACACGTATCAACCATACCATTCCATGCAATCAGGTGGACTAAATATGTTATTCAAGATGATGTCCAAGTCAGTCATCCAAGAGGTAACACGTATCAACCATACCATTCCATGCAATCAGGTGGACTAAATATGTTATTCAAGATGACGTCCAAGAGGTAACACGTATCAACCATACCATTCCATGCAATCAGGTGGACTAAATATGTTATTCAAGATGACGTCCAAGTCAGTCATCCAAGAGGTAACACGTATAAACCATACCGTTCCATGCAGTCAGGTGGACTAAATATGTTATTCAAGATGACGTCCAAGTCAGTCATCCAAGAGGTAACACGTATCAACCATACCATTCCATGCAGTCAGGTGGACTAAATATGTTATTCAAGATGACGTCCAAGTCGTCATCCGGGAACACGTATCAACCATACCATTCCATGCAGTCAGGTGGACTAAATATGTTATTCAAGATGACGTCCAAGTCAGTCATCCAAGAGGTAACATGTATCAACCATACCATTCCATGCAGTCAGGTGACTAAATATGTTATTCAAGATGACGTCCAAGTCAGCCATCCAAGAGGTAACACGTATCAACCATACCATTCCATGCAGTCAGGTGGACTAAATATGTTATTCAAGATGATGTCCAAGTCAGTCATCCAAGGGGTAACACGTATCAACCATACCATTCCATGCAATCAGGTGACTAAATATGTTATTCAAGATGACGTCAAAGTCAGTCATCCAAGAGGTAACATGTATCAACCATACCATTCCATGCAGTCAGGTGGACTAAATATGTTATTCAAGATGATTTCCAAGTCAGTCATCCAAGAGGTAACATGTATCAACCATACCATTCCATGCAGGCAGGTGGATTAAATATGTTATTCAAGATGAAGTCCAAGAGGTAACACGTATCAACCATACCATTCCATGCAGTCAGGTGGACTAAATATGTTATTCAAGATGATGTCCAAGTCAGTCATCCAAGGGGTAACACGTATCAACCATACCATTCCATGCAATCAGGTGGACTAAATATGTTATTCAAGATGACGTCCAAGAGGTAACACGTATCAACCATACCATTCCATGCAGTCAGGTGGACTAAATATGTTATTCAAGATGACGTCCAAGTCAGTCATCCAAGAGGTAACACGTATCAACCATACCATTCCATGCAGTCAGGTGGACTAAATATGTTATTCAAGATGACGTCCAAGAGGTAACACGTATCAACCATACCATTCCATGCAGTCAGGTGGACTAAATATGTTATTCAAGATGACGTCCAAGTCAGTCATCCAAGAGGTAACACGTATCAACCATACCATTCCATGCAGTCAGGTGGACTAAATATGTTATTCAAGATGACGTCCAAGTCAGTCATCCAAGAGGTAACACGTATCAACCATACCATTCCATGCAGTCAGGTGGACTAAATATGTTATTCAAGATGACGTCCAAGTCAGTCATCCAAGAGGTAACACGTATCAACCATACCATTCCATGCAGTCAGGTGGACTAAATATGTTATTCAAGATGACGTCCAAGTCAGTCATCCAAGAGGTAACACGTATCAACCATACCATTCCATGCAGTCAGGTGGACGTTATTTAAGATGATGTCCAAGTCAGTCATCCAAGAGGTAACACGTATCAACCATACCATTCCATGCAGTCAGGTGGACTAAATATGTTATTCAAGATGACGTCCAAGAGGTAACACGTATCAACCATACCATTCCATGCAGTCAGGTGGATTAAATATGTTATTCAAGATGACGTCCAAGAGGTAACACGTATCAACCATACCATTCCATGCAGTCAGGTGGACTAAATATGTTATTCAAGATGACGTCCAAGAGGTAACACGTATCAACCATACCATTCCATGCAGTCAGGTGGACTAAATATGTTATTCAAGATGACGTCCAAGAGGTAACACGTATCAACCATACCATTCCATGCAGTCAGGTGGACTAAATATGTTATTCAAGATGACGTCCAAGAGGTAACACGTATCAACCATACCATTCCATGCAGTCAGGTGGACTAAATATGTTATTCAAGATGACGTCCAAGAGGTAACACGTATCAACCATACCATTCCATGCAGTCAGGTGGACTAAATATGTTATTCAAGATGACGTCCAAGAGGTAACACGTATCAACCATACCATTCCATGCAGTCAGGTGGACTAAATATGTTATTCAAGATGACGTCCAAGAGGTAACACGTATCAACCATACCATTCCATGCAGTCAGGTGGACTAAATATGTTATTCAAGATGACGTCCAAGAGGTAACACGTATCAACCATACCATTCCATGCAGTCAGGTGGACTAAATATGTTATTCAAGATGACGTCCAAGAGGTAACACGTATCAACCATACCATTCCATGCAGTCAGGTGGACTAAATATGTTATTCAAGATGACGTCCAAGAGGTAACACGTATCAACCATACCATTCCATGCAATCAGGTGACTAAATATGTTATTCAAGATGATGTCCAAGTCAGTCATCCAAGAGGTAACACGTATCAACCATACCATTCCATGCAGTCAGGTGGACTAAATATGTTATTCAAGATGATGTCCAAGTCAGTCATCCAAGGGGTAACATGTATCAACCATACCATTCCATGCAGTCAGGTGACTAAATATGTTATTCAAGATGATTTCCAAGTCAGTCATCCAAGAGGTAACATGTATCAACCATACCATTCCATGCAGTCAGGTGACTAAATATGTTATTCAAGATGATTTCCAAGTCAGTCATCCAAGAGGTAACATGTATCAACCATACCATTCCATGCAGTCAGGTGGACTAAATATGTTATTCAAGATGACGTCCAAGAGGTAACACGTATCAACCATACCATTCCATGCAGTCAGGTGGACTAAATATGTTATTCAAGATGATTTCCAAGTCAGTCATCCAAGAGGTAACATGTATCAACCATACCATTCCATGCAGTCAGGTGGACTAAATATGTTATTCAAGATGACGTCCAAGTCAGTCATCCAAGAGGTAACACATATCAACCATACCATTCCATGCAGTCAGGTGGACTAAATATGTTATTCAAGATGATTTCCAAGTCAGTCATCCAAGAGGTAACATGTATCAACCATACCATTCCATGCAATCAGGTGGACTAAATATGTAATTCAAGATGACGTCCAAGTCAAGCATCCAAGAGGTAACACCTATCAACCATTCGATTCCATGCTTGTCTGGGACTTTTTTTTTTTTTTATTCAGCCTTAAAGATTGCCACCATTATCGATATTTGGTCAAAATATCCATGTTTAAAGTAATAAATGTTTGTTTGGTGTTTTACATCATTTTAGCAAATATTAGGCCACATATGACGATCGATTTTTGTGGTAGAGGCAGACCACCCTATTTTTTCTT
This sequence comes from Cyrtodaria siliqua, assembly GCA_037043455.1. NCBI lineage: Eukaryota > Metazoa > Mollusca > Bivalvia > Adapedonta > Hiatellidae > Cyrtodaria > Cyrtodaria siliqua. The sequence continues at coordinate 8,919 of JAWPHD010005076.1, forward strand.
GGGAAGAACCAGTACTGTATACCTCCTGGCATTCATAAGAATCATAAAATATGGTAAAGCTGTAAAGAAAAGGAAGGGGAGTAGGCTGGTGTATAAGAGTAGGCTGGTGTATAAATACAACAAGTCATTAATAAATGAGTACTGATTTAATCTATGACAAAGAATTCATTAAAACTACAAAATAGTTCTTTTCTAAATGCAAGGTCAATTTCAAGATTGACATTCAAAAAGAAACCTTAACACTGAAGATGTGTCCATGTCTAATGTACAACATGTATGAAAACAGTTCATTTACATTGCACGGGTGATTGATGTTCACAGATGGCATCATACACCTGTTTAAAGGGACACATGGCAATTCTGAAGTATTTATCAAGCATTAAATGTTGAAATCCAGTATTATTTTAACTTTAAACCTGCTTGCATATACTTAATTAAAAGGTAATAAAATATGGATTTTGTTTTTCCTTTTTATTCAACCATAGTTTTAAATACATTATTGATGCAATGTAATCAATACTGCCAAAACAATTCACTTTGTACTTTTTAAGTGAGTACCGCAAACAGGCAAATTTTGTAGAAAAAACAAAAATGCAGTTTTTAAAAATCTAGATTGCCAAGTGTCCCTTTAATATATAAGATTTCATATATATTTCAAGTGTTAAAGTTTCTTTTATCAAATCAATTTTACAAACATACATGTATGCTAAGCATAATGATTTGATGAACACATTATAACTAGTTGAACAACGAACGTCAACTGAATTGAACTGAATTGTGGTTTTAAGGCGCACCAACACACATGAAAGGTTATATGGCGCCTAACAGGAATGAACATGCCAGGCTGGCTCATCCTCCATGTACATCGAGATAAAATATGGAGAATGGGCCTAGAACCTTCTCACCTGCAGAACTGCAGAGTTTCTGCAACGAACGTCAACAAATCTTAAAAGAGATCACATGCTCGCAAATTATAATTAACTCATATTAGGCTACATCTTTTTCCATATAACGGTGTAATTGGATTAACAGAGAAATATTCTTTTTCTGCTGTTTTCATTTTTTCAGTTTATGTTATAAAATTTCTTTTAACCTTTTCAAGGTTTCATAACACTTGCACTTGGTACACCAGTTTAACGCATTCGTTCATCTGCGTAGACATTTATTACACGTTTAACATTATTAAAGTTAACATTCAATAACATTGTTATAACCTTTTCTGTATTAATCCACAGTCACATGACAATCACATGACAATCTCTGCATCTTACAGATACTTTCGTTTCTTTCTTTGGAGTGTCCCTTTAACATGAATAGGTCAACATTGAAACTTTATATAATAAACACAGTAACAGTTAACTTCATGCTGAGATGTACACATTTTTTTCAAATATAACTTATATCAGAAAATATCCAACATTTGTTTTGCAATTAAAATCTACAGAATGAGGTAGTTATTCTATTATTTCATTGGAATTGCTTTTTTGTGGATAACCAAACAAATTGGAAACCAGACAAAAACCTGATAATCATAACAATGGAATTGCATTTTACTTTGAGGTAGATCTATGCATGCATTGATTCAATGAAATCAAACTGGTACCCTGCAGTATTCTGATTTAACATATGGTCAATACAGAGCATTACAAATAGAGCAGGGGACCAGCTAAGCATTGAAATAAATGAAAGGTGAAATCATGAAAATATACATTTACCTGAATAGACATAGAATTGGAAAAAACACAGTTTTCTAATAACAGAATGAATAAGCTTGACAGATGATGCTATTATGCTTGAAAAATTACCATGGTTACCATTTAAAACTGATGAAAATCCTAGTATCCAATAAATTTCCGCAAACTAAGACGTTGTTATCCCACATTTTGTACCAAATCCAGATTTCAACAGTAATGCAAATAAATTCATATACAACATATATAAATCTTTAATAAGGTACAATGTAGGAAAACAAGAAAGCCCTGTTTGGTGAAATGTTTCTTTCATCTCCTATGAAACATAATGAAAGCATTTTGTTTCTCCAAAGTTCCACCCCTCTCCCATTATAATACATATAAACCTCAGAAAAATATATTTTGGGGTGAAACATTGGAAATATCACAGTATTGTTGTAAGGCAACTCATAACCTTTAACATCGGTCTGACCTTGACCTATATAACTCAAAAATAGGTCAAGGTCACATTCTCAAATATTCAAGCTTGTACAATTGGGTACTAAGATTTTCACCAGTTTCACCATCTTCCTTGATTTAAACATTAACAAAATTACCGCTAATGGTGATTTTTATCGATATTTTCAGATGCACAAGCAAAAATACAAATGTACAAAATTTCCAGTCAACAATGATACAAAAATAAATCTCCATTTAAACCAGATATAACTGCAGAAAAATATTTCAGCACCTAGCAGATATACTGGAGATCATTCTTAAAAGGTCAAGGGTCAAGGTGAAATGGAAATGAGTTGATGACACAAATGTAGTAATGTGATACAAAAGTAACTATTACATAGAAAGCATTGTTCAACAATAAGTGCTCAAAATATGCAAGATACATGTACATACATGGCAACGCTAAGCGGTCATCATTTATTCAATTCATTCATACGGCTTTGTTTTTTGGTACACTGTACTAGACGAAATTAAAGCATGCAAAATATTTTACACGATGTTAAAATAGCTTCAAAACAAAATGAAGTTTCTAATAAAAGAAAGATGAAATTCTTACGCTCATTTACATTACGTTCTATTTAGCCAATAAAAAGCAAGACGATTGTTTCACCGGGTTATCACTCGTCCGCTTCGGAAATAGATGAACTAATCATCGTGTCATCCCGAGTCATCTGCATGTTTTATAACAGCAACCAGAGAACAAGGGCATCCTAAAATATACGTGTTTTGTATATCTCTGCATTCGCAATGAGTGTGACCAATCATGGTTCTGCATTCATAATGGCTGTAACCAATCAGGGTTTGGCATTCACAATGGATGTGACCAATCAAGGTTCTGCATTCATAATGGCTGTAACCAATCAGGGTTTGGCATTCACAATGGATGTGACCAATTAGGGTTCTGCATTCACAATGGGTGTGACCAAGCAATATTCTGCATTCACAATGGGTGTGACCAAACAATGTTCTACATTCACCATGAGTTTGACCAATCAATATTCTGCATTCACAATGGGTGTGACCAAGCAATGTTCTACATTCACCATGAGTTTGACCAAACAATGTTCTACATTCACAATAGGTGTGACCAAGCAATGTTCTAAATTCACAATGGGTGTGACCAAGCAATGTTCTACATTCACAATGGGTGTGACCAATCAATGTTCTTCATTTACAATGGGTGTGACCAATCAATGTTCTGCATTCACAATGGGTGCATGTGACCAAACAATATCTGCATTCACAATGGATGTAAGCAATTAATATTCTGCATATATAATTCATACAACTGTGGGTGACCAATTAGGATCCTGCATGCACAATATATGTGACCAACCAATGTCCTGCATTCACAATTAGTGTGACCTATCAATATATGCATGAGTTTTTCCCATACTTGAAACCAATATCCCACATTAACAGTTTCACCTAGATTCAGTTTGTATCTCTTCTAAATTGGGAAAAACTCCTTTAAATCAATTCCTGCAATGAATGTTACATCGACAATGCCCATGCCATTATGTTATTCAAATTTGTCAACACCCATTTTCAAAACTGCTAAACCATCTCCATCCTAATGTCATCTCCATCCTAATGTGAACCCCTTTCACCCCTATAACTGCTTTAGTACGATCCAACTTAAAGGAGAGTCGAGTCCATTTCAACAATACAGGGATAAAAGGTGCCCCATGTAAGTGTACACCATTGTTCTCTGGCACTGTGTATAAAAGTGCCTATGCATAGTACACCTGAAATTATGATGTGAGAATGAATGAGTTTATAAACTATGAAAACTAAGATGATATTTTTGATTTTATGAATGAACCCTTGTACTTAAGGTCTCACTTCTCTATTATCTCCCCTGAAAGCTCACGGACCTAAAGGAAAACAGAGAATAATTCTTTTTTTTTCTCAATTTTAGGCAATTTTTAATTTGAAAAATAGTTTTTGCTTTGCTTTAGCCTACATCAGCAGTGTAAAAGACAGATGATACAGAAAATCCCATGGTGATATGAGGTTTCATTCAAATTTCAGAAGTGTTTGACCGAAGCACAACATATTCAGCTAGATTGTGAATTTTGTATTTTCCGTAGGGGTTACATGAGCGAGAAAAAAACCCAACCTGGAATGTCTGCTGCCCAGCTTTGAAGCTCATGTTGGAAAAGGCTCTACAGTAACCCTATGGGAAAATTAATTGAGGTGCGAGACCTAAATATTAATATTTTTTTTGGCATTCTGTTGTAAAGTATAGTGAAACTTTCAAGAAATGAAATGGGGTTTAACGTGATGTTGTTATATCATACTAGGTTATATTGGGACAGCGACCTCAAAGGGAGAGGAGATGAAGGATGAAGTTTCCCCCATCAGACATGCCTATGCCAGTGAGCCAAACTATGTTGGACAGAGGTCTGTAGCTCCAAGGGGCACTGTCTTATCCACCAAGCTACCGAGATTGTTATAACCTTCAAGAAAATTGTTCCTCGTTAAGCATATAATTCAATGGAGAACTATACCCCAGCAGCTAATTTATGCTTAATTTCACTATGATTAAGCTAAAAGAATTCATGTTTTATGATTTGAACTTGCGACCAGGGCTTAAGGCGGCACACAGCAATGTTCTGGCAGTTATCACATGTTAACAGTTTATCATTATACCTTCATTTATTTATACAATGACATTTATAGTTGCTTTTAAAGCTGCATTGCATGTTTAAATATCAGGAAAATCAAAAACAAAAATGCATATGTTTCTTCTTTATTTTACCTTAAATTAATAATGCAATCAGAAATATGTGTATGAGTAGGTAACTTGTTTCAAATTATTTGCGAATTATTTTATTTATGTATGATTTTGAACATTTTCAAACTGTGTAATAAAACTAGTGTAACACTGCAAGGTTTTAAGAATCAAGGATTCTTGTGTGTAGCTTTAAACTTTGAGATACCACGTGTAGCTTTAAACTGAGATACCCATGAGTACCTTTAGATTTTGAGATACCCATGTGTACCTTTATTTTTAGGATGCCCATGTGTAACTTATTTTGAGATAGATGTGTACATTTAGATTTTGAGATACCCATGTGTACATGATTTTGAGATACCCATGTGTACATTTAGATTTTGAGATACCTGTGTGTACCTATACATTTTGAAATACTCATGTGTACCTATACATTTTGAAGAGTAAATGGGCCAAGTTAGTTCAACGTTTTAGCCGCAGTTTGTTCACCCTTCTTGTTCTATATTAAGACATAGCACTGAAGCTCTGGTAACTATTATTGATTGGTCTGTGTATGCGTTCCTAAGGTTTGTAGTCCTATTACACATCAGTCAGGACTAAAATAGCTAGTTAAAGTGATCGTATTTCTAAGGGTTTTAATCACACCGTCTACTAAGGCATAGTAGAGTCTGGTCTCAACTGCTTAAGTATTGCCAAGCATTTATATACGAAATCTACAGTATTGGGGGTTCTGGGAATATTAGTTTGAACCAATCAGACAACAGCGTAAGTACAACCTGTAATCTGATTGGTTACTGGCATCTTTCAATTCAGAATGTGTTTGAACCTATCAATGACTGATTATGATTTTGAATGCTAAAATTTCAAAACTATATGGCACCTGTTTTTTATTTTGTGATTTACAAATTGGCATACAAGGATGATTAAATGAAAGAACTAATTTTGTGGTACAAAATGCGTAAAAATAGATTTCAAACAGATATTAAGAAACAATTACATATATGCATTCTCAATATATAGAAAAGTACCGTATTAAAGATATGAACATTTAAAATATACATACACAATTTGAAACAGTAATGCTAGCACATTTTGTCATGGAGTGTGTGAAAGTGTGTAACAAGGTCTGAACAAATATAATTATACTCATCAAAATAGTTCAAGGACCATGTTTTGATTTGTGTCATTTTTTGAAGTTCTGCTATTGAATGATTTACTTTCTTTTCACAATATTTACATTTTTTTTTTTAAAGATTGTTATGTAACATAAATGTTATTAATTTTTTAAATGAATAGCCGGAATATTAAAGATTATTATTACCTTACTATAAATAGTAACAAATTTTAGTAGAAAAACAATGATTATCAGTCCTGTTTCTAAATCCATAATCGGCACACTGTGCCATTATGGATTATGGAAAATCGGCACAGTAGCAAGACTGTCCGCACGCGAAGACGTTAACGTCATCAAGCAATACAAAGACGTCATATTGGCGCGCTATGGCTGAGGAGCGGACGTTGAAATCTCAACTGCAATTTCAATTTTCACGTTCACCACGACCGTATATTAACCTCTAACCAGTATGTACTTATAACTTTTCTTTTTTCTTGTGGTCCTTAAATTATTTTGGGGAGTATAATTAATCAACTGCTTAACAACTTAAAACAAACGTACATAAAGGTAAGCATAAAGAATAACATGTGAACAGTTTTTAAGAAGTGATAATATTTAAAATGACATGGTTACTTAGTGATTGCAATCAATGTTTGTATAAGATTTTCAAATTTTACCCAGTGGTTAAACTAATCTGTGGGTACATTTCAGCCAATCAAAAAACAGAATAAATCCAACCGGTATTCTGATTGGCTACTGGTGTTTTCCACAGTGAAAACAGTTCAGCAAATCAGATAAGGGCATAAGTAAAATATGTATTTTGATTGGTTATCGACTTACCACAGTCAGAACAGTTTGGCCAATCAGACAACAGCTAAAGTGCAATCTGTTTCCTGATTGGTTAAGTTTAATATTTAATTTACTGTTACCAGTGTAACCAATTTGCAAAATTAAAGAATGTTTTTATAAGTGATCTCACACAAACTTCCTTAAACATAATTACATCTTGGGTTAGTAAACTTGTTTTAGACAACATCTAATGGGCTATACTTATATGCTAATGTTTTATAAACATACATAATATACATGAAGATAACATATGTATGTTTTATAACATATGTACATGTTTGCCTTTGAAAAATATTTCGAATAAAGTAACATAGGGTCATTAGGCCATTCTGTAGCCATTTTAAAATAGTTTTACTTTGTATCTTCTTATAAATGTGGAAAATGATCAACACCCTCTAGATATATCTAAGGCAAGAAATAAAATTGTTAAAATACACATTCTAAATTGCCTCTACGAAATATCTCTGTCCAGTTATTGGAATCAACGGCAAACAAATGAAGCTAAATTGGAGTTAACGACCAGTTATCTGATCATGTTAGGTCATATTAGGACAGCAAACTCAGAGGGAGACGAGATGCAGGATGAAGTTTCCCATCAGACATTCCTCCACCAGGGAGTGAACCAACACTGGTCAGAGGTCTGTAGCTCCAAAGCACAATACTTTATCCAATGAGCTACTGTGGCCGCTCTCCATGGCAAACAAGAAATGTTGCTCGATTTTCATACCGTTATTGATTAAAAGATAGAGGCAAATAGGTTTGGTGTCTCAGCTTTTCTTGTTAACTGGTAACTTATATGTGTATCAATGAATAGATATTCAAACATTCCTGTTTGGGGTTAAGAAACTGTATTTTAACCACCCAGCAGCCCCTTTTGCCACTGATTATTTGAAGGAGGAACCACTATTGTCAACCGGTCTATGTATTTTTTTTGAACATGTATTTCAAGATGGCTACATTCTGCGGGTTCTACTTTTGCGTCTAATTTTATAATCTGTTTTTCTACAATTTATTACAGATGATTACAGTTACCAAGAAATTATTACTAAATAATCAATTACTCCCCACACCTGCCGTGCGGTAAAAAGTACAAATAAAAAGAAAGTTGTTAAAAAATAACAATAGAAAAATGTCGACAAACCGCAAATTGCGTTCTTTTAGAAATAGCCAGTGTCATTTTACTGTAACTTGACGTCAGTAAAAGATTTAGATGTTAATAAAACGAGACAGACATTGAAACATGACAACAATAGGCGAGAGAAAAAACACTTTTTTTTTCATAAAAATTGTTGTAATGTATACGTTTTCCCCACAAGCACGATAAAACACCCTTTACACTTTATTTTGTATATAAAAAAAAACAACAACATGACTCGAGATTTTTGTTCCAAATTAATAGCCATTTTGTAGAATAAAACAATACACTTTAATCATAATGGTTAAAGCAGAATGTTTAAGTCTGATCGATAAGGCAGATATAAAATTTCCGGATCCAAGTCTCAATTTGGAGCAATGTGGTCTAGTGGTAGAGGGTTGGACCCAGGATCGAAAAGTCGTGGGTTCCATCCCCACCAATGACCATGTGTTGTGTCTCTGAGCAAGACACTTTATCTGCATTTGCTTAGTACTGGTTCTACCCAGGAAGACATAGAGAGTGAATAAAATAAGTTCAAGGAGTTTCCTAGTTTTTATTTGTGTTGTTTCTTTATTCAAAATATCTTCCAACTGCAATTTTTTTGATTTGAAAATATGACATACATTACTTCTAAATCATATTTATATATTTACATAAACAGGTACATAAAAGCAACAACTAACACATCACACTTGTTGGAACCATATAAACAATAGACTTTGAATAAAAATGGTTGCTAGGCAACCAATATTTAACTGCTAGCAACAATACAAACAAGACTACAAGAATAACGTTTATCCTTTGTCCACCAGGTCAAAGAATAAGCTATAAACAAACACAAATGGCTATACAATTAAACCAAACCTAGCTTTTCTCACCAACAAAGACTAAATTGCAAAGAGTGAGGTTCAAAAAAAGCCAGTTCATTCATTTATAGCAAATAACAGACAGTTTCACCAAAAAGCTTTATATTTCGATCAATATCACCCAGGTGTTTTCTATATCAATCAAAATCAACTTCACCCAGAAGCTTTATTATTTCTAATCTTCTTCACTCAGAAGCTTTGATGTATTTTCTATCACAAATCACTATAATGATGGTGTGCACTGGCCACAACAATTAAATTTTCAGATGTCGGGGTAATTAACCTTGTGCTCAGCTGCTCAGACTTTTTAATCGAAATTGAATTTAATTGTTATTAGATACTTATTTACTTTAAAGGGGGAACATCAGGCTTTTTGTGGGGGTCTAGAGGTCTGCCTTATTATGCCCCCACCACCGAATGGTGAGGGGGCATATAGCTTTAGCCAAGTCCGTCCGTCCTTCCATCCTGAAAAGTTTGTGTGTCTATCTCCTTCCACACTTTTCAACCGATTGCTTCGAAACTTTACAGGATGCTTACCTATGATGTCAAGATGTGCATATCATTTCGGTGTCAAAATCGACCTAGTATTACCGGAGTTATGGCCCCTTTTTCGTCAAATTTTATGTGAAAAAATCTTGTGTGTCCATCTCCTCCCACACTTTTCAACCGATTCCTTCGAGACTTTACAGGATGCTTAGTTACCTATGATTGATTGAATTGGATTTTATAGTCGCACCAACAGCTAAGGTCATATGGCGACTTTCCAGCTTCCATTTGTGGAGGAAGATCCCATTTTCGTGCACGGGCGGGCACCTGGGTAGAACCACCGACATTCTGCAAGCCAGCTGGATAGCTTCCTCACATAAAGATTCTGCTTACCTATGATGTCATGATGTGCATATCGTTTCGGCGTCAAAATCGACCCAGTGTTACCAGAGTTATGGCCCCTTTTTCATCAAATTATACGTTTTACACTGACTGTTTTCAGTGGGGGCATCTGTGTCCCATGGACACATTTCTAGTAATTGACAAATAATGATGTTTTCTATTCTAAAGGGCCAGCATGTATTGAATGGGCCTTAGAAAATGACCCCTTATTTACAAGGAAATTCATTCTACACAGTAATATGCGCTATCCTAGGCTACTCACCAGGATTATTTTAAGCATTTTTCATTTAAAATCCAAGTTGAATTAAAATTTTAGGATTGAACAAATCTGTACCAACAACATATTTGGATTAAATGCCATTTTTGTCATGAATTTGAACATTCTAAAATGTTTAGATTTTCTAGTAAAAACATGAGGGGGTGCCCCTTTAAGAACCTTTTATTCTCAACATCACGTTGTTAGCTTAATCACAGAAAGAAGAAAAAGGAAGAATTTAAATTAATTGTTTACAATAACTAATTTTATGAAATAAATGTATAAAATCGTGATTTCTGTTTCCAGCTGAACATCTCATGTCATTTTTAAAATTAAAATTACCAATAAGAAAATAACAAATATGTAACAAGTTCTTATTAAAACGCCTAAACAAAATGAAACTTTAACTGTTCTGGCCATATCTCCTATTTTCACCGAGAAAAAAACGTTTATAATCACATTTCTTGCATTTCTATCTAAAAGGATATAACATTAACAGTCAGATACATGCAATAGATATATACATACATACAGCCAATAAGCTCACAAGACATGTAATTAAAGACAAAAGCGCAGCTATGTACATTTGCTAATACCCTTTGTTTGTTTTAAGAGGTAGATTTTGTTATCAGTTTGATATATGTGTATATATGACAAAATAGTTTTGTGACATAAAATAACATGCATGCCACAGGAGATTACACACTGTCATATGTATGTGTAAGTTACACACTTTGTTGCATGTCAGAAAGTAACACAATAGTGTGAAATAAAGAACCATACATGGAATTGATGTGAAATAAAGAACCAATACATGGAATTTATGTGAAATAAAGAACCATACATGGAATTTATGTGAAATAAAGAACCATATATGTAACTGCTGTGAAATAAACCATCACATATATGATTGACGTGAAATAAAGAACCATATAATTATGTGACCGATGTGAAACAAAGAACAAAACATATGTGAAATACATGCCATTGACACATACCATTATGTGAAACTGACAGTAGTACACAAACACCTGACAAAAATCAACACATACGTTAAATGGATATCAGAGTTCAATTATACATGACATGACCTACACATATGTATATATGGGAGGAACAAATTGCAGCTTGCAAAACACATTGCAAGCGAACATGATGACATATACATGATGACGCAACGTCCACTGAAAACCCAGTAACTCGCAGGCTGATCAGGGTTTCCAATGTCCGGCTGCTGATCAGGCATTTTCCCCAAAACACGCCTTTGTCACATAAATGGAATGGTCTTCATTTAAAAAAAAGAACAGTCCATTATATGTATGTAGCGGGTTAAGGGTTAAAACACAAATGAGGACATTTCCGTTTTTTACATTTGAAAGTAATTTCTTAACAACATAGCTCAATGCAAAGTAAACGGAACAATATGAAAGCATAAAATAACAAAGTATTTTATTTTTTTGGCAATGAAACAACCTATGTTTTCACCAAAATTCCAAAATTCATGTAATACAAAATATTTGCAACTTGCTGTAAGTTAGTGTACCCAAAATGTCAAAAAACATTCAGATCAAAGCAAAGGGTTGTAAGTTAGTGTACTCTAAATGTCAAAAACACAGACTAATGCAAAGGGTTGTAAGTAAGGGTTCCCAAATTATCAAAAACACTAATGCAAGGGGTTGTATTAAATATGTCAGAAACACATAGACCAATGCAAAGGGTTGTATATTTTTTGTAAAAAAAATAATAATCTTGAAACAAATATTTACAACACATTATGTCAGACTAAATATATAAAGGTATCTATAACAGTGCAAAATAACAGGACAAATGCCCATAAGCATTTAAAATACAACATAAAAACAGGTTTCCTTTAAAAGTCAATAAACTTTTGACTGTTTTGATGACTAATTATATACACTTTAACGGCTGAGGTAGATAAACTATAGGTCACATTTTTTTTAGAAGGTAATGTACTCATGACAATAAAAAATATTACCACGATTCTGTTCAATTTGGCCAAACAAAAAAAATGTGTGTTTACACAAAAACTGTGCAAGGCCGTAGCTAATGCAATGAAACATTGGAAGAGCGACCCATCTAACATGCCCCCTCCAAAACACAAGGGCCCATATTCATACAGCAACTTAAGTAAAATATATTACTTCAGTCAAAAGACGTTTAGATATTTTCAAATATCCTTATTAACCTCTCACCGACACAACCAAGCATCTATTTTACGACAATTTCTTAGCTGGGTTTTATTAATCCATAGCATTGTTAAAAATATAAAGATGTCTTAAAGCGATAGAAAAATGAGTTTAAAAAAATGATATACTTTGACTTAAAGGGACACACGGCAATCTTGATTTTTTAAAAACTCAAGGCGTCCCGTTAGTTTTCCTCTTAATTTGCAATTGTTCAATCATTAATATTAATTGTTAGAATAGTTCAAAGCAAATTATTTTTGCATATTACCAACTTTTTATAATATTGCACCAGTAATATATTTAAAAATTTGGTAAAATAGGGAAAGAAAGTTGAAATTTCAATTTTTTATTTAATTATATGCAAGCAGTTTTAAAGTCAAAATGACGCAGGATAAGTAAATTGAGGAGAAAATTTAAATGTTTGAATAAAACTCAAGATTGCCATGTGTCCCTTTAAGGTATTGCTAAGAATACAGATCTAGGCCACCATTGGGACATTGTTGGAGTTAAAAAGCTATACATGTATTACTATAATGATTGTTTTTAGATTTTTTTAAAGTGGGTTAGCGAAACTATAATTATTTGTTTTTGCCTTAAATTTAGTAAACCTACCTACTGAGGCCTAAAAGTGTTGAAAAGCATAAATCAAAAATGTCTCTCCAATTATAAATATACTCGGTAAAAAAAGTTTTGGACCAGGGTATATAAAGTGATATAAAAATAAAACTAGTGGACAGAATTTAAGTATCTTTTTTTAGTAACCAAGGTCTACCCTACTCGGTTAATTTGGTACCAGGAACATTAAATTCCAAACAATATTTGATTTTTAAAAAATATCGCGAACACACAAAGGGTCTGTAAAAAATGTTGCAAAGTCCATAAAAAGTAACAGTTACGGACACATTCGAGTAACCAATAAAAAGATTATTATTTTTTTGCAAACTTTCATTGTAAACGATAATTATTGTTGATTGTTGATCTGTTGTGAATTATCAATTGAGATAATAAGGGTTATGGTCGAATGTCATGGTTCAGCGATCATTGTATGGGTTCGAACACTGCCATGGTCCAAAACTTTTTTTACAGAGTATAATTATTATGTTTTTGTTTCGTTTTATCATAAAGGGTGTAGTGTTCTAAATTGTAAGTTTTAGCAGATTTTTTAATTGGCTGTCATCCATTATCCTCAATATAATCACACTACTGTTCAAAATAATCCATTAATTGGCTTGCTTCATATCTCTGTCTTTGCCATGTTTAGTTCTAAGGTTGTGTTTAGTTCTAAGGTTGATAGGCCCTGCGAAATGTGGAGTTGCAAAAAAAGTATTACTGGTGCTTTGGGATCTTTAAGGCCAACCTTTGTGGAGCCTGCGACTACAATAGCCTTTGCCTCCATTGTAAACCCAGATCAGCCTGCGAGTTACTCACAGGCTGATCAGGGTTTACAATGTCCGACTGCTCGTCAGTCATTTCTCCAAAACACCCCTTTGTAACATAAATGGAATGGTCTAAATTTAAAGAAAGGTCAGTCCATTGTACATTCATAGGGGGCTAAGGGTTAAAGCAGAGTACAGCTCAAGTCAGTGCTAAGGGGCATGAAGGTGTTGTACCTTATATTACCTCTCATGAACAGACTCAATAAAACCGACCTTGCTACTTTTCTCTGTTTTTTGTTGCTTCCAGTGGATCCCTTTTCAGTATTTATTATTACAAAATCTAGTTTAAATAATATGTTGTTTTTTTTTTTAAATTATCAAGGCCTTTAAGTGTTTTAAATGTACAATTAACGGTGAAGGTCAGGCAGTCTGAGGGAGCAGAAAGGGATTCACTGCGGCTTAGTCTAAAATCTAGAATGGAATGGAACAAGATTTTGATTCCAGCCTAATGCCATGATTCCAGTCCAGGTTTCAGACTACACCATTCATCGCAGTTTACAATTACCAGTGTATGCAGAAAATTCTATAATCATTTTTTATCAAAAGATACCAGTTTTCAGGAGTGTCAATTCGACGGCCATTAATAACATGAAAGGTTCAATTCTTCTAGATTCCTACTGTTTAAACAGCTCATTTTAAATAAATAAAATGATAAAGTACAAAGGAACTTGACTATTTCGATTTGTCCAGAATAAATATATCTCCAGATAATTATTAATGTGTAACCACTGAGCTGAATAACTGTTAATGTATCCAGGAGCATGAGTAAAGAGATACGGGAGGGTATAAAGTACTACTTTTATTATTATTATTATAAGTGTCAAAAGGAGCCAAGTGGACAGCAATAATAAAGGCACTTAGCTCATAATTGGAGTGGCCCGTTAGATGACAATATAAAGTACAAAACCTGTTTATACAAAGTATTGCATACATGTAAAGAAATCCAATATAATTAATTGCTTCGGACTTGAAACAGTGGTGGATCTAGGAATATTAGCTTTAAAAGGGGAGGTGCGGGAATTGCTCCTTTTTTTGCCTTTATTACATTCATGCAACTGGGTTGAGCATGGATTAATTTATATAAGCGTGAGTGGGTAGGTGGCTAGGGATAATAGAACAACAAGAGGTCAATGACCTTGAAGCTCTACAGATTGATTTTGATTTCAGGAAGTAGTCGCTACAGACTTGTTTTTTGAAAATCTATTTTTAGCCGTGGTGGCCATCTTGAATTTCTGGCCGACCTGAAATTTTGCTAGGATCAATTAGACATTAAGAGCAACATTCCTGTGAAGTTTCATGAAAATCCGTCAAGTAGTTTCAGAGGAGTAGTCGCTACAAGTTTTCATTATATAACTCTATGTAAACAAAGATGGCCGCTGGCAGCCATGTTTAACGTCGAATCAAAACGATTTTCGACAAGGACCAACATCATGTCATACTGATCATTTTAGAAAAAGTCCCATATCAATATCTCTTATAGTTTTGAAGAAGTAGTCGCTACAAACTTATTTATTTTAAATCTATTTTTAGCTGTGGCGGCCATCTTGAATTTCCGGTCGACCAGAAATTTTTCTAGGATCAACTAGACATCAAGAGCAACATTCCTGTGAAGTTTCATGAACATCCGTCAAGTAGTTTCAGAGGAGTAGTCGCTACATGTTTTTACTATATAACTCTATGTAACCAAAGATGGCCACTGGCAGCCATGTTTAAAGTCGAATCAAAATAATTTTCCACAAGGATCAACATCATGTCATGCTGATCATTTTAGAAAAAGTCCTATATCAATATTACTTATAGTTTTCAAGAAGTAGTCGCTACAAACTTATTTTTTAAAAATCTATTTTTAGCTGTGACGGCTATCTTGAATTTCTGGCAGATCTGAAATGTTGCTAGGATCAATTAGACTACAAGAGCAACATTCCTGTAAAGTTTCATGACAATCCGCCAAGTAGTTTCAGAGGAGTAGTCGCTACAAGTTTTTACTATATAACTCTATGTAAACAAAGATGGCCGCTGGCAACCATGTTTAACGTTGAATCAAAACGATTTTTGACAAGGATCAACATCATGTCATGCTGATCATTTTAGAAAAAGTCCCATATCAATATCACTTATAGTTTTCAAGAAGTAGTCGCTACAAACTTGTATTTTAAAATTCTATTTTTTAGCTTTGGCGGCCATCTTGGATTTCACATCAACATGAATTTTTGCTAGGATCAACTAGACTTTATGGGCAACATTTCTGTAAAGTTTCATGAATATCCATCCAGTAGTTTCAGAGGAGTTGTCGCTACAAATAAAAGTTTACGGACAGACGGACGGACGCCGCACCACGGCATAAGCTCTGCTGATCTCTGATCAGTAGAGCTAAAAATGGGACAGTGGGGATGGAGGGAGAGAGTATATTAAGGTAACTGATAGTTGCGAGTTTCGAGCTCTGCCCTCTACTGTTCCTGGGTCAAGTTCCCATAAAACACTGGCCATGTGATCTATTGTATTTTTCAGTTGTTTGTGGGACAACACATGCCTTTGGTACATGTGTAAATACCTACTGGCTCAAATCCCTGATGGATATAACCACGATTGACATATTGGAACTATGTATTATTACACTGAAACTCTTTAATCCTTAACCAAATATATATATAATGGACTGTTCTGTCTTTGGTTTAAGACCATTCAATTTATGTGACAAAGGGGTGTTTTGGGGGGAAATGACTGATAAGCAGCCAGACATTGCCAGACATTGTAAACCCCTGATCACAGGCTGATCTGGGTTTACAATGGACGAAAAGGCTATTATAGGGTTATAACTTTAATGATGAACATGACACATGTAATTCCACAAAAACAGGATTTCCATAAGCTACCAAAAAGTTTCACTTCAATATCATTCCTTCTTTCCAGTAATGCAACCGACAACTGGGGGTGGGGGATAATAACTAATATATTAGCCCCTCCCCCATCTTAATCCTCGCCTGTAAATGGGAGTCTGTATTGCATGTTTTAATGGATATCCAGAGTGGTTGGCCTGTTGTATATCAATGGCTTGCTTTCTTCACCATCAGTGAAGCATTAAAGGGTGAATGACCAGAGCTCATATAATGTGTCCTATATCCACAGCTAGCCTACATAGGCGTTACTACCACATAAATCAATGACATGCTCAACATGTCTGACCTGGATTGACCCTTTTACTAGCCAGGGGTATACCGATTGTTAGAAGCAAGTAGAGAATTTTCACAGGAGTGCAATTTGTAGTTGAACAAACCTATTCACCCCTACATTGGCAAAATGGACTCACTTTCCTGTTCAGTTGGAATGGAGTAAATGGGTTTAACATTAGTGACCAACAGATATATTTGGAATAATAATCAATGGCAAAATGCATACATTTATCTGACCTTGACTGGTTTACAAGTGGAATTGTAATGACTGCCTTGGAATACCAGTCCATTTTTTTATATTATTTTCCTTATTTTACCAACTGGTGTTGGTCAATGACAGCTTTTGTTTGACCTTGACTGAATCAATATTGCTACTGCTACATAGAGGCACACTGCAATAATTAATGCTTGTTTAAATGGCCGCCAGCAATATCTCAGGACATTGACATGGAATAGATTATTTATGACCTCAGTTGATCCCATTGAAGGTAAATAGCAGTGGATGTATCTACATGCCTGCTGGGGAATAGTTTTCCATTTACTCAATAGTATCATGCAGTTGGTCTTGAGTTACAGAGCTAATGACCTTTTGGGAGAAATTTTTATTATCTCCTTCTGAGGTTACTAATATAACAATATGATGTGTGCTGTACTACACATTTCATTTCAATGCCATAGCCTGCGAAATCCAAGTTCTAAGCGACATATTTTTAGAAAATCTAAAAAAAAAAATAGCAATAATTTTGTAGTATTTAGCAAGCCAGAAGTCACAACAACAGAAAGCTTGGATTTGCCAGACTGGCTGTGTGCCTTGCCTTTACTGGATACTTACGTGTTGAATTGGGTATGGTGCACCAACACAAAAGGTTATATGGCACCAACAGAACATTCCAGGCCCACTCTCCATTTACATCTAAATGAAAATATGAAGAATAAGCCTAGAACTTTTTCAATTGCAGAACTGCAGAGTTGCTGCAAATTCTCTAGTAAACACAATATTTTTTGCTGCAGCCATAATCACAGATTTCTGCCACCACTTTATGCATATATACAAAAACATTTCTAACCTCATGTCAACCCTTTTTTGCATGAAGAGAAATAAAATTAAATGGGGTTTTACAACACACTGTATGGTTATATTGATACAGCAATCTCTGAGGGTGATGGTATCTGATGACCGAGGAAATTTCCCATCAAACATGCTCCGCCAGTGGGGAAACCCACCCCACGCGGGGCAGAGGTCTGCAGCTCTAGAGCTTAAGGACTTACCGGCTGAGCTACCATGAATGTTTGTACGAAGAGAAAGTATAAATTGTAATACATGTTAATGTAATAATATCACTAGTGACTACTATAGCCGATAGTAAACATGCTGTCGACTTAATTAAGGAAATAGTTTTATGACGACAGTTGAACTCTTCCTAGACTGTCTGACAACGCATTAACAATGTTACAAAAAAGAAAAAGAAATTGTAATTAATAAAAAGTGTAATCTAGTACTGTGCATACCTTAATTGTCAACAACTGACCAAAACATATTTTATGTATTTAATAATATCAAGGAAACTGCTTTTTTTTTTTAGCTCACGGTTGGGAATACAGACACATGGACATGAAATGAATGTGTTTTTACCTGCCCCCCTCCCTCCCCTCCCCCCCCCCTCCCCCACCCCACCTCCATTAACATATATAAGGTCGTACTGGGATAGTGACTCCAGAGGGAGATGAGACAAACCACCGCCTGGGAGCAAACCCACTCACCGTAGAGGTCTGGCGGGGATCAAACCCACAACGTTTGGATCATGGGTCCGACGCTCTACCACTAGACCACAGCGCTCCACAAAGCACTGAAAACACTCTCATTTCTTTTCTATTTTAATATCCCCTCTTTTATGGACAGACATCGAGCATTCTGAGAACCCGGATATACATGTAATGGACAGACATAGTTTATTTTAAGAATATCAATGAAATTTTATTCCATGAAGAACTAGCGAGACGAATAACAAACACATAAATCTCCGTGTAGATGATGCTGGCGAGGATAATTAAAGCGAAATCATGACAATTTAAGATGAGAATAAATCTATTGAGGACAGAGAAATATATATTTTTTTTCAAGGTAATTTTTTTTAAGTCTGTTCTGAAGTTAATGATTTTGATTAACAAGAAATAAATGTTGAAGATTACGTTCTTATATTTTAAAGCGGAAGGGGTGGGGTGTGTGGGTGTGTGGTGGCGGTTGTGTGGTGGAGATGGGGGTGGGGAGAGGGGGGTGGGGAGGAGCGTAAAATGACCCATTATTTTCAAAGAAACAAATTTTGTACAGCAGTGTGTTAACACATGGGTTAATTTTAAAGAAGGAGGGGGAGCGTAAAATGACCCATTAATTTCAAAGAAACTAATTGTCCACAGTAGTATGTGTTACACAAGGTTAATTTTAAAGAAGGTGGAAGGGGTGGGGTTGGGGGGGGGGGGGGGGGGGGGGGGGGCATAAAATGCCCCATTATTTTCAAAGAAACTAATTTTGCCCAGTATGAAATTATTATTTTTTTTACACATGAACAACACGTTTATATTGATGAGATTTTATCATGAACTGGAACATTTTTTTGTGCTTTGATAAACGATATGATGCGACATTATTGATATGTTTCAGCACTGATGGCAAGGTCTGTTAGTGAATATTTTCAGAGATGTGATAAAATACATCTAAAGATGAATTGTGAATGCCTTGCCTTATAAATACTTGAGAACTCGAGTTAACTCAAGTATCGATTTGACTTATAAATACTTGGGATCTCAACTCAAGTCTTGACTTATAAATACTTGAGATCTCAACTCAATTATTGACTTATAAATACTTGCTATCTCGAGTCTTGACTTATAAATACTTGAGATCTCTACTCGAATCTCGATTTATAAAAACTTGAGATCTCTACTCGAGTCTTGACTTATAAATACTTGAGATCTGCTTGTCAGAAAATATAAGTCTGGGAAGTTGGAGAAAGGTACAGAATACATAGATTGGAGAATGGTATTTGTAAGTCGGATGGTATTCGTAGGTCACAACATTGTATAATATGCAAGTCAAAGAATGACATACGAGTAGGAGAAAAAGGTTGGGGAAACAGTTCAGAGAAAAGGTATATGTAGGTCAGAGAAAGGGTAGGATAAAGGCATATTGTATAAGTCGGAGTATGATTATACACAATAGTATACTCAATGGTATACGGAAGTCAGAGAGGTTTAAGAATAGCATACGCGGGTCGGAGAGGTGGAAGAATGGTACACGCAAGTCGGAGAGGTTAAAGAATGGTATACATATCAGAAAATGTTTGTGTTTTGCTCTGGAAATGTTTGACCTTTACCTATGATCCCCGACTTCCTGCTCTACTAAACATACTCAAGGCTGCGTCTAAAGCAGTTTATAGGGATGAAAGGGTGTCTCACTCCTTACAGAGACAGTAGAACTGACTAAATATACATGTACACAAACATGTACAGGAGACCTGAGTTACAGTAAATTCAAATACATAAACGTTATGACATACATATCTATATGTAGTGACAAAAGGTGTCTAAAGTGATGCGAGGTCTATATAAACTGGTAGTGTCAATATCGCTATATATACTGAATGACTTTAAAACAAGGAAATAAACTAAGATAACAATAGAAATTAAATTTTAATTTCATCTATTCTATTTAACAATATCTACAGTTGAATTGCTGAAAATTTCATTCAAATTGATCAACAATAAACTTGTTAAATTCAGAGCATAACAGTACGACACCCATAAGTAAAAGTCACAAAACTACTACACGGTATATCCCAATATGAATAGGAGGTGTCAGGCGTGCATTGACGCTAATGGTGGATATTGTGACTTTTGCTTTTGTGGGTAGTACTGTTGTATTTTGAATTTAACAAGTTTAATGTTGATAAATTTAAATGAAATTTTTAGCAATTCAACTGTAGATATAGTTAAATAGAATAGATGAAAATTATAATTTAATTTCTATTGAAATATGTCAGTTATCTTAGTTTATTTCCCTGTTGCGTTTTTCAAGTCGTTCAGTGTATGTGTCAAGTATATCTATTTATATTTATATACCCAATGAACTTTATTATGTTATATGGCACATTTCTGGATTAATGAAGACGTTAAACTGACCATGTCAAATGCTGTATGAGCCAGCCAACCGTGCAGTCGTCTTTTTGAAAAATCACACCCAAAATCAGAAGGTTGGGGTGGGGTAAAACAACACTTACATTCTTTCTTTCTTATGCTTTGGATACATTTATTGGAGAAACATTACCTAAAATGTACATGTTTCACCTGACAAAGTGGCGACTTCATAAAAATCTTCACTTTCTTTTTATTTTCTAAAAATTGATGTGAACTGCCTTGCACTTCACAACAGAGCTACAGATAAGCTTTTTGATCAACTGGGTATTTACCCACTCATTTTATTTAATTGGGTATTTTAGGATTTTCATTGGGTATTTTAAACCATTTTCTACTATAATCAGCCATGACTTCCATTCTCGTTTTGTTAATGGCATCACGCGATCACCAGAATGTTCTAGTTTTTTTTACAGTCGATCTTATCAACAGTCGACACATCATCATTCAAAATTGATTTGACAATGTTCGATGTGTTATCAAAACAGGCTAGAATGGTTGCGTAACAACAGCGTTAGTCGTTGGTTTAGACAAATAACCTAACCAATTATCTCTTCTTTTGTTCAAAGACAGGCGCATCTTTTTGCCATGTTGACGTTTAGAGAAAGTTGAGCGCTTCGGTGATGCCGAATAATTAAAAATAGACTGAATACAATATTTTTGATCCGGAAGGATTTACTTTCGAGTGAAAGAAACAACAACTTGATAACCAGTCACATCTAGCCAATCTCAAAGACTTGCTTATTTGAGAATTGACGGGAAACGGCGATGCATTCCGTCTTTACGGTAACGGATAAAATATGATACGCTGATAAAAACGGTTAATTTGCGTATTTAGCGTTTAATTACTTCAATGGCACGCACGCTTCAGAATTTAATTGTGTATTTAGGGAGTTTTAATTGGGAATTTATACGCTGCTTATCTGTAGCTCTGTCACAAATTAAAATTTGCTAAACTTGTTTCATAAATTTGATACGAGATGACTAGCGTTTTACTAGACACCTGACGATGAATCATCTGATAAAGGTCATATTAACAGGAAGGCTCGACCTCCATTTTACTTACAGCGAAATAAAACAGCAAAATAACATATTCCTGAAAAAAATCGGTAAAACGTGACCACTCCACAAATTTAATCCCCGATGATATTCTGCATTTCAAATTGACCATATGCGCAAGATATTAAAACGGACTGGAGGCAATCTTTAAGAATTACGGGTGTCAATCCAAATATGAATGAAATGTTTATAATGTGTTTCAGTTTCATATTTTAATATGCATATGCACTCGAGTTAGGCCAATACAATTTAGTTGTTATCTGGAATAGTTTGGTCTGGAAAACTACACAAATTGACTAGCTTTTGTTATATAATCATTAATATCCATTCGTTTATTCTCAGTTGGCCATTTTATCGATGAAAAACATTCCCAATTTGTTCATTTTTACGATAGAAATTTCCCAAATTTAGAAGGGTCATTTTTCCAAAATACCCGGAAAAAGCCCTGATTTGACACCAATTACTCTTTCAGATCGCCTTCTGTCTATCTACGTAAAGGTTACATTATCTACTCTATTTCTGTCTGAAAGAGAAAAACAATTTTATTTCTTTTAGAATTTTCTTCGAACACAGTGACGACTTATTCGACTGGGATTATATCAAAGGTATTACGGAGACTTGAACTGAGAGGTTTTTGTCACGCTCATAGAAGGTGCAGAGGCTCTGTCTACTGCACTTGACCGCAAATAACACCTAAAGAAACACTAGTCTATCTTAAACACGTTTTAAATAATTAATGTTAGGTTGCAGGAACTGAATAACATGTTTCCAACAACGAGTATTGGCGCCTTCAGACACCGAATATCTGCGTCTTCCTTAGTCAATATAGCCTACCGGTATTTTTTCGTCAACTATGACCAAAAAAACCCTCCTCCTTCCAGTTTTATTATATTTTTTTGAAAGCCTGCTGCAGTCTATGATTTTTTGTTTTTATATAAAAGTTCAATTTAAAAATTAACTATTTATTTATATATATATATTATCCCTTGAACAAGCTCATAGTTAACTGATAAACTGATATTAATTTATTATACTATTTTTCACCAAATCATGAAAATAACAACTCTTCCCCTTTTCCCCATGAACAATTAAGCTAATGTTTGGAGATTCGATAGCTATGTCAATCCACTAAAAGTGGGGTAGGTGAGGCTTTCATTGGGGCATAGGGGTCCAACTTATAACTGACAAACACTATTTTCTATTCTGAAGGTTATCATTGTAATGAATGAGCAGGAAATTTGTTCTTCAGGGTTAATTTAAATGGGTTTATGCACTATTTTCAAACAATGTTTATTTTAAAGGGCTCTGAAAAACTTGAAAACAGCCGAAAGAATTATCAAAATTTGCAAAAGAAACATTAATGGAGGTGGCCATCTTCGAACGATGACATCATCGCGCCATTTTACCATTATATGGCATATTGACAAAATGTCTTTTAAAGCAAAGAAAATCACCGCAAATGAAAACATAAGCATACGATTTATACATTTTACATCCGTATATTTATTTTTAATCAATTAGTAGTGATTTTCTATGCTTTAAAATGTATTTTGTCAATATGCCATATATGGTAAAAAGGCGCGATGACACCATCGTTCCAAGATGGCTGCCTCCATTTATGTTCGTAGCAAATCTTCAATAGGTCATAATTTCTCCTTTATATTTCATGGCATTTTGATAATTCTTTCAGCTTTTTTCAAGTTTTTCAGAGTCCTTTTAAATAAATGGTGTTTGAAAATAGTGCATCAACCCCTTTTAGCCTCACATGCCTGACTTTATTTAAAATCAATGGAGATTTAACATTTTTGACCTGAATAACATGGTGCTAACACCATATTCTTAGAAAAAGCCGGATGTAGCCCCTTCAACGGACATATCTAGGGGATTAGTCCCCTTCAACGTTAGACATATCGAGGGGATTAGTCCCCTTCAACGCTAGACATATTGAGGGGATAAGTCCCCTTTGACATTAGACATATCAAGGGATTAGTCCCCTTCAAATTAGACATATTGAGGGGATTAGTCCCCTTCAACACTAGACATATCGAGGGGATTAGTCCCCTTCAACACTAGACATATCAAGGGGATTAGTCCCCTTCAATGTTTGACATATCGAAGGGATTAGTCAACATACGATTCGGCTAGCCAACATTCCTGACTGGCATCAACTGATAATTAAAACTGAATTTACTCGAACGCTACTTTGGTACCTTAAATAAAGCGAGCAAGAGCTCAAACTATTTAATCGATAATTAATATAAACTTACGTTAGCTAAAGTTGTGTCGAGGGCCTACATGTACTTAGAAAGTAAAACTTAAAAAAATCACAATAAATGTTACCGTAGCAACAGATAAAATATTATGATTTAAAATTATGCTTATAATTTTGAATGGCACATTTATTTTGAAGACTTATTATGGTGGTGCATCATTTATAGTATTAAAGGGGCACGTGGCAATGCTAGAATATTTATTGAGTGATCGAATAACAAATTAGTACCGTATCACTCAAAACAATCTCCGTAATTCATTCATTCGATAATGTTTGACATTAAACCATAAAATTGTCTTAATGACGCGTTAACAAACACAAATGAGTAATAAGCAATGATAATTGTGTTGCCAACATTCCAATCCCCAAAAAATTATATATCGGGGCAGAACAATTTGTTTCTGAGTTACTCGTCCTAATAATATTTGAATGGTCAACTTGACAAATTGTTAAAGAATTTATCTAAATTTCTATTCATCCTGCATCAATTAGCACTCGTCACGGGAAGCGGCACTCGTCACGGCACTCGTCACGGGGAGCGGGCGAGTGTAATTTTCACGCCCTGATTATGACTTGCAAATATTTAATTATTTATAAAAACTGGCGAACGTTGTTTTACAAGTATCAAGATTGCCTCGTGTCCCTGTAATGTATAATATGAATAAATGAAAATGAAATATCTTGTCGTGACCAAGCATTTCCTACATGTACATGTATACTGGCAACTAAATCTAGTTTGTGGTTTGTAATGTAAAACATTAGTTTCAATTCTATAAAATCTCGATTCGTACATTGCAACATGCATAACATAAATATTTTTTTCACAATTATCTCAGAATAAACACAGACAATATAATGCTATGGTTAAAGATATTAAACATGCAAAAAATAATACCCATACCATGAAATAAACGTACACAAACAATATAATAATTACAATTTTCTGTTATAAAAGTGACCCGTATCATAGTATAATGCTAACGAAAACATCGTTTTATTCACTTAACGCACAACAGTTCTTAATAAACATGATTAACATGTCCTTCTTCACTCAAAACAATCTCCGATTACACAACTGTCAACAATAAATTGAATTTTTACACACAAAAAAACATTGTAAAACTTTGATTATTTACAAAAACTATTCTCTTATTCCCTGTTGTGAGGTAGATAATATCAGCTGCAGGCAGTAGGAATATTTAAAATTTCTAAAAAATGTATTATAAAATAATAAATCTTCTACATAAAATATTTACATACAACTTAAACTGTAAATAAGACATTTCATTTATACAAGATACTAACAAATCTAAAAATGTTACAAACAAAATATCTCATTAACAGTATCGTCAAATTAACACACTTGCTTTAACATTATTTAATTCTTTGGCAGTATCGGTTTGTTTTGATTGGGGCTTCACAATGTGAAAATCTACCTACCACTTAAAAACGCCTAAAACTGTCACCCTGACAATGAATTGCTCACCTACATGGTAAAGCCTAACTGTAACCCTGTGTTGATCAGATGTATTTCTCGCCTAACTGTAGTCATCTACGCCTGCCGGAGGACTAAATCTATGTCTATGGCTAACGTAGCTGTCCGCCTAACTGTTGTCTAAGAACTAAGGTAACTGGCCGCCTAACTGTGGTCACACATATTGCAGTTTTTCCACTGAGAAATCTGAAAAGAGAAAGTTATAAAGAAATGTATTCAAGAGGTTTTACATTTGATGAATTTGGCGTTTTACATCATATTTAGCACATGTTAGGCCATATATGACGGTTGACTTTTTTTTGGCGGTAGAGGCAGACCACCCCATTATCCTGGGTAGAACCAGTACTGTATACCTTATGTCACACGTAAGAATCGAAACAATCTCACTTATAATTTGCGCTCCTAGTGGGATTCGAACCAGAAGTGGTGAGAGGAATTGAACTGAATTGAATGTTGTGTAACGGCTCAGCAACACAATATAGGTTATTTAGAGCCGCCCCAGAGAGAGGGGAAGGATACATAGGAATCCAGGAACCGTGCCCTACTCTTATTATCGAATAGATTTCTATGGTTCTTTATCGTGCTCGTCCCCATCAGACGGACGAGGTTAAGGGAAAATGTCTTGCCCAAGAACACACTGACGAAACTCATTGCACCACGGAAGATTGAACCTGGGGCCTCCGGTTACAAATCCGCCGTGCTACCGACTGCGCCACGCCAGAGGAGAGAAGGTTTACAACGCGATGTTGTTAACCCCTCAACCACGGGTGCGCCTATATTTGACGAAAAGCGAATTATGGTGAAATATTTTTTCGTTACGTATATGGGGAAACAAGCTTAAAAGGGTCAAAAGTGTTTTACTCATAATATGATTTTTAAGTTTCTATTCAAAAAAGGACATTATCTGCATGAAACAATTTACCATTGAAATTTTCATCAGCGACGTACAATGCAATTCTTTTAGAGGTGGGTTGGGTGGGGGCTGGGAGGTGGGGAGGAGGGTGGAACAGTCACATCAATTCAAAACAATCGGCATTCAAATCAACGAAATCAACCTTGCACCCGAGAACCTGGCTTTTTTGCCACTGACCGTTCCAAGGTGGTAGCCCTATTGTCAACCCTTTTGTGTTTGTGATGTCTTTCTTGCCCATCATTCATCTTTAAAGTCCTTCTTTGTTTCTGTGTGTGTTTGTTGTTGACTGTCATCCTTGAATGCTACTTTTCCGGTTTGATTTTTATATCTACTTTTACTCACAAGACAGTCAGAGCTCTAACCTTAAACAGTTACAACTTTTATAACTGCTGGAAGTTATTAAAATGCCAAATTATTATCTCCCTTTGGTTTAGAGTAGCAGATACTTTTCCCTAATAACCATTTGTAACCTAATTCAGTTACCAAGATCATTTGCTAATAAAACAAAATAGCTGCCAAATGTGCAGTGTTTATTTATGTCTGAATACTTATTATTAAGGATAAATGCATCTTCATCAAGTTCCAATTAGCTGTTGTTCACTAATTGTCATGTTGGTGCCTACAAAATTATTTTTAATGATTTTTATTGCATAACAGAAGGTAACTTGAGAATTGGATTTTCATCGATGCTCATAGAATTTTATTGCATGGTTGTAAAGTTGAATAAACACCCTACCTGGAGAAAATTATATATATACAGGGAAAATGCCTGTACAGAAGAGAGAATGCATCTGTTTGGTAAACGGGTACGTTTTTGAAAAATAATTTTTCTGCAAATGTTTTACATTTATTACAAAATAGCATGGATCAAGATTGCTTAAGATTGCTAAAAATAGATTTTAGGAATCTATTGAATTTGATTGTTGAATTTGATTGTGCTTAATATTCTATTGTTCAATGGCACGATATTTAAGGGCAGCCAAATAACCAAACTTATTTGCTTGTTTCAGCCAAAAGTTTTTCTGCAGTAACTTGAGCAATTTAAATAATACGTACATCCGTTAAATATATCATTGGATCTGGCATTTTTAGCGATAAATTAAACTCTTTTACTTTTGAAAATCGGTTTAAAAATAAATATTTTATAGCCAAAATGATTTTTTGATGGGGCTTTTCCTATGAAAATTCTTTGCTGGTTGGACAGCAGAAAATTAAAAAAAATTCAAATAACTTCAGTAATCCTTTATATTTTGTTATAAAACTTAATTTACTAATATCCAACAATTTAAAATCATTTTTGGATAAAATTCTAAAAAAAATATTTTTCAAATTGTTCATGCAGCAGAATGAAAATGACCCATCAAAACAGCTTTCGCACATGCAATTTTTATTTTTCAACCGATTTTGAAAAATAAGGCCATCCTTAAAAAAATATTTGTTTGCTGTGCTCCGACCCTGAATTTTTTAAGTGGGTAGGTAGGTAGGTCTTTTTTTATTCTTTTTTTTTTGCTGTGGTCCTGGTTAAGCATTTTTACAAATCATAATTTCCTATCTCAATGTATGATAATGCAGTCTGTGGATAACCTCATTAATATTTCTTTACGAATAATTTAAAAAAAAAAAAAAATAATCCGAAAAGGCTAAAAAACAACAACGGTAGCTGCCTTTTTAGACGATCGGTCGGAGCACAGCAAACAAACACTTTTTTAAGGATGGCCTAAGGTATTTTTTATATACCACTAAAAATGTTTGTTTCACTGATATACAACTTATTTAGGTACGAGATGCATTTTGTCTGAAAATACCTTTGGCTGAAACAAGCGCCCCAAACAATAACCAATTGGTTAAGACATATACTCAAAGTTTGCAGCAGACAGTGTGTTTTATACAGACATGATACTGGTAACTCAATCTCTCATGTTGAAAATGTCACTTCTAGGCAGACCAGATGTGAATAATTAATGACTATAAAAGTGGAAATATCTTATTGTTGAGAAAAATGGTTTTGCTTTTACATTTTGAAAGACCGATGCTGCAGACTTTCTTGACGATTTGCCGATCAATTTTCAACAAAAGGTTAGATATATCATGACAGATTTTAGAACATTTGAAAAGTAAGCTTATTAAGGAGTGTTTAGTTGTCAAAGCAACAACAACAACAACTGAACAGAAGAGCTGGGTATCGCGCCCCAAAAACCTATTGCGATATACAGTCACTTCTGTCTAACCTCATATCGGTTAAATGCACATTTGATTTCATTTAATTGAATAACTTTTTTGAAACACAAAACCATTTGTATTCAGTCGGGCATAAAAAAACGCGTCAAATTCTGGCTAATTGAATACAGAAAACCTGGCCAATTGCATACAGGAAGTCCATTTTACCTGTACTATTCTAATTAAGTGCCGCAGCACTACAGTTAAAGGGAATCTAGCTACACAGCCAAACAAGCTCTGTTATTGAGAGTTCTGAAAAACTTAGAAAAAGGTGAAAGAATTATCAAAATCAGATGATAAACAAAAAATATATGACCACTTGAAGGTTGTTCTAAAACGAATATGGGAGCCGCCATTTTTAGAACTATGACATTATAGTTCCATATTACCATATATGGAATATTGATAAATATCATTTAAAACGAAAAAATCACTGCAAATGAATGATTTTGTTTTACTGGTCATATATAAAGCATTACAGCCATTAAGTATTACATATTTTTCATACAGTTGTTGTCATTTTTTCCCTATAAATCAGTAAATTTTCATATTTATAAATATTCCATATACATGTATGGTCATTTAAAACCGTGATGTCATAGCTCTCAAAATGGCCGCTTCCATAGATCCAGTTCAACAGAAACTTCAAATATCATATCTTCTTTGTTTATCATTCGATTTGATAATTCTTTCACCCTTATTTAAGTATCTCAGAACTCTCAATAATACAGATGGTTTGACTGTGTCGCTACATTCCCTTTAAGCCTGGTGACTAATTTGATAACAAAAAGGTGTTAACTGAGAAAGTTTGCAAGCTATTTGGCAGTTTCTGTAAATCTTAAATGGCATGACGACCGCTCAGTATAATTAGTTTACACTGACTATTGTTCTCAGTTTGCAGTTTCAGTTGAGTAAACTCGCTTGGCATGAATATGCTTGTAAATATGAGTGCTCATTGTTTATTTACATGTACCATCTTTTAACATGTTTAATAAAATGAAAAATATATTTATTTATTTTGGTAATCTCACGTCTGTGCTATTCACACGAACAAACCTTGTATGGACATGTGACATGTTTATTTTTATGCGACATTAAATATTTCTAGGTCATTTAAAACATAAATGTAGCACGATATCTTCAAAATATGTAAAAGCAACACAGATATGGAACAATATTCATCACATAAACATCTAAGACGGAATCAACTCACTTTTATGGAGTTTCTAGGTAAAGTAAAAGACGAGAAAACGAAAGTAGAAATGAACATGCATATGATTTCAGTCTGTAGTTTTGGTTATTTGAATACTCTGGTTAATTTTTTGACAAATTGGCTACACAAGTAACCGGAATCGACTATGTTTGTTATGGTTTGGGTTTATTTATAATTATCGAGCTGGTGTCTTATCTTTTAATTTACTGTAAACATTATGCACTACAAAAAACAAAAATTAACTACACGGGTGATTCACGGAACATTTGTGTCGCCTGCCATGTGCTTATTTCAGGTTGCAGGTTAAAGTTTTACGAAAGGGGACATAACTCTGCCAAAATGAAAGTCAAGAGTTATTGGACATGTCACTGGCATTGAATAACTGATAAAAAAAAACTTGTATAGTTTCATTACCATAGGTCAATATTTTGCCGAGTTATGAGCCAGGTTAGATTGCAGGTTAAAGTTTTATGAAAAGGGGCATAACTTGGCCAAAATGAAAGTTAAAAGTTATTGGACATGTGTAATGACATTTCTTGGGGTAAGAGGAAGATGTGTGTAAAGTTTCATAAAAAAAACACCTATAGGTCAAATACTTTCAAGTTATGGTCAAGGTTAGGTTGCAGGTTAAAGTGTGACGGACGGACAACGACGGACGAAGGACACAGCGATCCCCAAGTGTCTGCCAATTTTAAGAAAATGACAGATAAATCCGATAGCAAGCTGAACTGTAAATAACTATCACAGTAGTATGATGAACCATAATTGTTTTCGATTATCAGAAAAAGATCGGTTTAGTCGCTTTTAATTCCAATAAACAAATGTACATCATCGTATTTTACTCCTCTCATTCGCTTGATACAGAAGGAAAATGAAAATATAGTATGTCAGCGGCGTACCGTGGCATACTCCAGTACTCACGTGAGTAACATCGGAATCTGAACTTGAAAAAACAAAAAGTCTTAAAAGACAAAATCTGCATTAAAAATGATGATTATATGGGGTAGGGGGTAAATTTAACAATTTTTTACACAAAATTATTACACGTTATTCTTAAAATGAACCAGATTGCGCAAATCGTTGTTTTTCTTTCAAAATTTTCTCAAGGTAGGCCCCCCGGACACCCACCAGCAGGAAGGGGAGGACCCCCCACATCTACCCCGCGTGAGTATCTCAAATATTGGTCACGGTACGCCGCTGTATGTTTGATGTCATTATGCCCTAGAGTGGTATGTTGAATTGAAAGTGGACTTGAGAAACAAAATGGCTACTGAAAAACAAAATTAAAGCTGTAACTGTTGCTTAATCTTGAATATTGAAATCTATATTTCAAACTTGATAGTCGGTGTCAACATGTCAGGCCCCTAAATTCAACAAAAGTTAAGTGACCTTCATTTCAGGTTAATAAAAGAAACAAAATAAAAAAGTTTGGCCATATCTTGTGCATGGAAGTCAGAAAACCTTGTCTAACAAGAGGTCAATGACCTTGAAGCTCTACTGATTGATTTTGATTTCAAAATCACTTACAGTTTTCAAGAAGTAGTCGCTACAAATTTATTCATTTTAAATCTATTTTTAGCTGTGGTGGCCATCTTGAATTTCCGGCCACCATGAAATTTTGCTAGGATCAATTAGACATCAAGAGCAACATTCCTGTGAAGTTTCATGAAAATCCGTCAAGTAGTTTCAGAGGAGTAGTCGCTACAAGTTTTCATTATATAACTCTATGTAAACAAAGATGGCCGCTGACAGCCATGTTTAACATTGAATCAAAACGATTTTTGACAAGGACCAACATCATGTCATGCTGATCATTTTAGAAAAAGTCCCATATCAATATTGAAGAGTTTTCAAGAAGAAGTCGCTACAAACTTGTATTTTAAGAATCTATTTTTAGCTTTGGCGGCCATCTTGGATTTCACATCAACATGAATTTTTGCTAGGATCAACTAGACTTCATGGGCAACATTTCTGTAAAGTTTCATGAATTTCCATATAGTAGTTTCAGAGGAGTAGTCGCTACAAATAAAAGTTTACGGACAGCCGGACGCCGGACGCCGCACCACGGCATAAGCTCTGCTGATCTCTGATCAGTCAAGCTAAAAATGGCCAAAAAAACCAACACTGAATTCACTGCAATACACAAATTATTGATTTACGACGTTCTATATAATATGACACCACAAGCTCACTAAGTTTATATTGTTGCATGAAGTTTCATTCCTGGACGATATGACAAATTGACAATTTTGTTACCATAGAAATTCCAACAATACTGTTATTAAAGTGACAATGGCCTAAGTAAAGCATATATTGGGTGTAAGCAAATAGCTGTCTGATATTTATTCAATGAAATGTATACACGGAAACATAGACCCATATATTACAGAGCTATAGATAAGCTGAGTTTTTGAGTATTTTACTCATCTTTTTTTACAAAAACCCTCAGCTTTTTTAAAATTGTGAGTATCATTACTCATCAACTTACTACAAAAGCTCATAACTTTTTAAAAACCATGAGTATTATAGTTGTATGTATTGTCCTATGGAACAGTTTATTCCATATTTACATGATGAAAATTGTTCCAAGTACCTATGTGTCTAATATTAAGATCATACAGTGTTTCTTTTGTTTTTCCTTTTTACAGAATAGTTGTTTCTTTTAAAATATAGTAATTCACATCCATTTACTAGCATGAACTATATAACGCTTGTAGCATGGTCGGTGAAATCGTTTAATTTAGGGTAACTAAAGGGGCGTGGCTATACCATATACAACTACCAGATATTGGAATTTAGAGTACGGTCACTATGACGTTACTAAGCACACCATGCTACAAAAAAGATGGAGTCTGTCTCAGCTCGTTGGTTATTTAAACATCTCGATATCTCAAACATCTCGATATCTCGGTGTTTAAATAAGCCAACTTGCTGTGACCAGACTCTATCTTTTACAAGTGTTTACTCTAAATGAATTCCTTGTTACTCATTCATTTTGAATCTGATGAGTAACTCATTGCAGTCAAAAATTATCTGAAATAAGTATGTAGTAATATTTTTTTTTTATTATTTATTTATCTTTATGAGGTAAATTATATGAAATTTAACTAAATCAAGGGCCATGACAGTTGTGTTATTAAACCAAACTAGTTGGTTTTTGTACTTGTCTGAGCTTTATTGATATCAACCATTTGGCAAAGTCTGGTTACGATGAGACAAAAAAACGAAGGTCCAATCGTCTGAACGAGGCAAAAGTTTACATATGGAAGACAAAAGGACAATGAACAACGGACAACTCCCATCCCATGAGCTCTGTCGGCTTTCGGCCAGTAGAGCTAAAATGTCAAAACTTGTTCGTCTGCTGACCTCCATATATAACAAAATAATTATTTTTATAGTTAACTTACCCTAGATTTAAACATCTGTTCCGTCTCCTGTGAGGTAGCCCTCCTTGAACGACTGATATTTTGGTATGGTGTGTGGATACTTCACGTGCCAGACGATGTGGAACATGAACTCGATCCTATCCTGACAGTGTTTCAGACACGAGGGGCACGTGAACGGGTCGTCGTCGACGGGCGAGTGAAGGCTCTGATGGAGATTATACATCGTGAAATCGTGAAACAAGATGTTGCAGTGTGGACAGTGGTGAATCCCTGAATCCTTGGTGGGCGTGGCTGACGTTGTCGTCACGTCACGCTTCGAGTCGGTCTCGGACTCCGAGTCGGGGCTTTTCGACGACAATGCTGATGAATTTCTAGCCTTCCAGTCAAGTTCTCCGTCCTCCGATTCGAGGCTCGACAGAGACTTGTTCATGCTTAAGTCCATCACGCTGTCTGCGGGATCGGTCTCGTTCATCACAGAGTTAAATGCCGAGTAGTAGTTGCGAGGTATGCCGCTGAGTTTGACGTGGTGGTCTGAGTAGTTTGCGTAGTATTTACCATAGTCTATATGGGATTCGTGTGAGGACGGGCGATCTCGCTCGTCCTTTTGGCTTTCCGGAGATTCTACAGATGACCGGTGGCCATTCCCGATACCAAATGTAGTCGATGACAATGCTGGTGGTGTCTGGGCCTTACTGGAGGTAGGAGAGTATCGAAACTGTCCCGGACTCTGAATATGGCGCTCTTCATGATTGGAGGTAGAATTCCTATCTCCTCTCTCAAATTTCTCCAGCTCACGAGGTGGAGGTGTGATCTGTTAAATGGATCAATTTAATAAGTAAAACAAGAGTGGCGCGCAACACTATGTCTCGCCTAAGTATAGCTCACGCAACCCCACACTTTACTTGATTAGCCTAGTTTGGTGGTATCGAGTGTTGGCGGATCCACGCCAAGTCAGTGTTTGGACTTGGCATATCGTCGCAAAAGTATACCATTGTCGAGTCACTCAGAGTGATCAAACACTCTGAGTTACTCCGCGCAGAGCCCAATTAACCACGAGTGCACACCTGCAGCAATTTATTATTGGGAATAAAAAAACCCTGAATTTTCCGACAATTTTTAAACTTGTTTGACAGCGCGCTTCAAAAAGCAATCAATCGCCAGAAAAAGTACAAACAATGCAATGCCGAGTGCATCTTTTCTGTGCGAAGTTGACATGACTGGTAAATACAATGAATAAAGTTTTGTTCGTTTCTGTTGTCCAAAAG
Source organism: Cyrtodaria siliqua (assembly GCA_037043455.1). Lineage (NCBI taxonomy): Eukaryota > Metazoa > Mollusca > Bivalvia > Adapedonta > Hiatellidae > Cyrtodaria > Cyrtodaria siliqua. The sequence continues at coordinate 43,777 of JAWPHD010005076.1, forward strand.
TCACAGTTCTTCAACCGACATAAATACCCACAATCCTTGGCCATATATGTTCCTTTTAACAGGGATGCACTAACAGCGGGTTTATTACCCGGAATCTTTTACAATTTTTTCTGATTATTTCTGACCAAAGAACCGAATTAAATTAAATTAATAAACAACAGAATTTATTAAAAACGGGTTACAAATAATAATTAAAAACATAATTATAATTTCCAGTATAATAATTACTAATTGAATTTTATGTTCTGTCGCCGCAAAGCCGGTGATAGGAACTGACATATCACTATCATGACCCAGTATACATAATCCGGCATTCAAATTTTTCCACATCTACTTTTCCAAAAACAAGTTATTGTGCATTAAAATGACTGCAATTAGAATAAAATGTGGGGTTCGCTTGAACTGTACTGTATGAAATGTGAACATTCTACTCACAATGACAAAAAAGTTATAATACATATGTATTCAATACAAAATATATGCATACAAAGAAATATTTTGTGTTTTATGGCTCAATTATTTCCGTAAATTATGCTGATATGCAGTATTATGCTAGATCCTCAGATTAGCTAGGCATACGGATACTTTTCATTTTTATACTTTTTTCTATTTAATAATCATAGTTTGTCTTTAAGAGGATTGTTGCATTGTAAACTTTCTCGCCTTTCACAGCTGAGGCTGGGAGCTTAACTTGGATGTGAGAAAGTGTTGATTCTTACTGATGGCTGGAGGTATACAGTACTGGTTCTACCTAAGAATATAGCCTAAAATGTGCTTAAAAATTATGTTAAGTACCCAGCAACATTGTCTTTAAGAAATGTAAACTTCGACCCCACTTACATAGGTTAAAAAGGCCCTGTTCTGTCTTTATGAGTCAATAAAATTCAATAAACACACCACTAACCTGTTCTAGTTTAAGTTTCAGTGCTCTCTCTTCACTGCTACGAGGTAGATTTGGCTCATCATGGTTGCCATGGTTACGATGCTGAGCTTTACTGGCAGAGGTAGTTGATATGGTTTTGTCGCTGTCTTTTGGCGGCGTCAGACTCGACGGCAAATTGAGACCGTTGGCCTGGTTAATGAAGTGTGACGACGATGCCGCTGCATTCTGCATCAAGCTCTCGTACGTCAGCGCGTGCTGCAATATGGCGCGCTGCTGCAGCGCAAATGCTTGGTAGGCCGCGAGGTTCATGTGACCTTGGTTTGGGACTGGCGGTGGTTGTTGTGCTTGTTGTCGTCCATTCGGAGTTTTGTAACTGTATAGTTTACCGCGCATGTGTACATTCCTTTCGTGTCGCCGAAGATCATTTGACTGAGTGAAACACCTGAAGTGAGGAAATCAAGATATCACGGGTAAAAAAATTCAACAAGAAATGCATGGACTCCTCTGGGATTCGCAAATGGAGCCAAATGAGACAAAATAATAAAATGGGTGGTAAAAAAATATTTTTTGCGAATGTGATTGGCGAAAGAAATATCCCATGTCAGTCATGAATGTTGTGTAAGAAATATCCAATGTCAGTCATGAATGTTGTGTATTACTTTCCAATCTTGTCATACCCCTTAATTTCTCCCTGTATAATCGCCTAATAACTCTGCCAAAATTAGCACCTCTTATTGCCAAGTCCAGAAGGCAAAACTTGTCCATGATGAGGTGTGAAATACACACATTTGGTGTCAAGTATACATCAGGCTTTAATTATAACTGACAGGTTAAAATAAACCAGTGATTAGTATAATACTAGATAAGATTTTGTACTTGTATACATGTACAGTATTTATTTCGAAACTGAAATTTAGGGCATTTGTTCCTTTAATACTAGTGGCATTCAATGACCTGTCCCTAAAAGTGACCGTGCCCCGTGTGGTTGCCGGGGTAGAATACAACCTCTGCAAATCCCGTTAGAGCCAGAGTTCATTTTATCATTTTTTATCATGCTCATTCCAGGTCTTCATCATGACACTGCGTATGCAAACGTGGAAACGTTGCTCCATTGTAAATGGAGTGTTAACTATAGAATTTGCAGCAACTCTGCAGTTCTGCAGGTTAGAAGGTTCTAGGCCCATTCTCCATATGTTATCTTGATGTAAATGGAGGATGAGACTGGCATGTTCATTCCTGTTAGGCGTCATATAACCTTTCATGTGTTGGTGTGCCGTAAAACCCAATTCAATTCAATTCAAAGTGAACTTGATCTTCGCGATAGGATCTGTGACAAACATTATTTTGATAAACATTTGTTTAAAGTTTTATCAAATTCCCTGCAGTACTTTCAAAGTTATGGCTGAGAGATTGTTTCGGACGGGTTTCGAGTGATTACTTTATACCGTCCCTTCGGGGGGTGCATACATTACAATCTGATATTTGTCTGTTGTGGGGTGACCCAACTCGACCATTGCACATGATATTAGGAGCATACTCTGGTGGAGCTGGTGAAAAGTCAGATGCTGCAGTGACACTGGCAAACTATTTAAATTTTCTCTCCTTTTTGGGGAATCATTTGCAAATATGGAGGTTTTTGAAACCATGTGGGAGCTGAATCCCGGCTCCAATTATGAATGTGAAAAAGGCCCTTGCTTACATACCTATGACATATTTTACACTTATATGGCCTCTCCCCAGTATGGACCCGCTCATGAACCTTCAGATTTGACGACCAGAGAAATGACTTCCCACACGTGGTACAGATGTATGGTCGGTCGGCACGGTGAAGCTGTTCGTGTTTTCGTAGCGTGGCCACCTCCCTGAAAGATCGTTGGCATACCTCACACCTGTGTGGACGAGGACCCGTTGACGCCGGCAGCGGGATATAAGTCTTCTCCCTCTGCGTCTCACTTTCCATCATCTACAATTTCAGACATATGTATGAGAAATCTGACTAGATTTTATAATTTGTGACATGTTCTGTAAGAAAATCACGTATTCAGTATGGTTCAATATCATTAATTTAATCATATTAATTCTTACAATTCATATTGATTTTCCCCAATTGTGAGTTTCACGACGCTAATTATTCCAATTCTAAGAAAAGTCCACCATTCCCAAAAGAAACACATTCTTATCACGACTGTGTCTACCTGAGCCCATGCCCAATTTATAGTGTTGCTAAAATAGAATAGCAGGCTTTCGTCTAATTAACGTTTGAAAGAGAAAATCTCAGGAAAAACACAATCCCCATCTTTTTTTCAATACACTATTCAGGGCTAGAAATTAACCGGTCTAGTAGTTGGGTAAAATCGCTAGACCTGCTCAAAATTTACTAGCCCAATATAATATTCAACAGAAAATACTATTTTAATCCAAGTTTCGGTTTCTTTATACGAGTTTTACTTTTATTGAAACTTTGGAAATATCAGGTTTTTAAAATACCTGTTAGGTTAGACAGTGCTGTCACTACATAATCTAATCGATTTATAATTTATTTCTTATTTGAATAATTTTTGTTACTAGCCCATCGGGACTACCCAGACACTGACTTTGCTAGCCCGGCAGCATTTTTGCTAGCCTCGGGCTACAGGACTAGTGCTAATTTCGAGCCCTGCTATTTAAGCGCAGCAACAAAATTAATGTACTTGTTCGAAATATTATTGGAAGGAACCTTCAACTAACGGACGACGGCAGAACATTACCGCAGACCTCAGGTCAGTAGAGCCCAAATATGTCACATTCAAGTCAGCTGTAGGTCAGCGTTCCTTTCCCAACCCATTTGGGAATGGTACCAGTACCCATTCAATTTGGAACAATTGCGTCATTTTGTCTTAAATTGGGAATTTCGGTGTTTTCCTTTTTTCCATCCATTTTTGTACTCATATGGTATATTTTACTTCCAAACCAAACAATGTGTGCTGAAATGGTGTCCCAGTAGAGATCCCATCAACAAGAGCCCAAGTTTACAACATATGTACACCGTCGACGAGGTACATATATTTACATAGCATATTCTCAGAATCCAACTCTATAGACGCAGTATAAACGGCTTTAACCAACCAGGCCAAACCCCGAAACTGGAATATCAAATTAAAGAGTTGCCAACTCATAATTAATTTTACCCATATTCAATCACAGGTATTCTGAAGAAACAAGAATAAAGCCATACTTTTAATCGGCACATATATATGCATTATTAAGTGACCTGAACACCTGGCTAGAGTTTTGATGAGCGGCTGTGTAGTGTAATTTTGCACTTATTTGGTGGGTTAGTTTCTTTAAAGCAGGTGGTTTGTAAAAAGCGGTCTCTCTTGAACCCGCTTGACCGCAGTACAGTTGTTTTCTGCTTTTATACCCATTATTCAATCATATTCCAAATGCTAAAACATCTATTTTTCCCCAATTTGAGAAAAAAAATCCCCAAAGTAGTGAAAGTGTGACAAGTCTTGAGTACAAAACGCTTTTAAATGCCTCTATTGACCTTAGTGTAGTACTGTAGACTGTATTAAATGCTTCTATTGACCTTAGTGTAGTACTGTAGACTGTAATAAATGCTTCTATTGACCTTAGTGTAGTACTGTAGACTGTATTAAATGCCTCTATTGACCTTAGTGTAGTACTGTAGACTGTAATAAATGCTTCTATTGACCTTAGTGTAGTACTGTAGACTGTATTAAATGCCTCTATTGACCTTAGTGTAGTACTGTAGACTGTATTAAATGCCTCTATTGACCTTAGTGTAGTACTGTAGACTGTATTAAATGCCTCTACTGACCTTAGTGTAGTACTGTAGACTGTATTAAATGCTTCTATTGACCTTAGTGTAGTACTGTAGACTGTATTAAATGCCTCTATTGACCTTAGTGTAGTACTGTAGACTGTATTAAATGCCTCTATTGACCTTAGTGTAGTACTGTAGACTGTATTAAATGCCTCTATTGACCTTAGTGTAGTACTGTAGACTGTATTAAATGCCTCTATTGACCTTAGTGTAGTACTGTAGACTGTATTAAATGCCTCTATTGACCTTAGTGTAGTACTGTAGACTGTATTAAATGCCTCTATTGACCTTAGTGTAGTACTGTAGACTGTATTAAATGCCTCTATTGACCTTAGTGTAGTACTGTAGACTGTATTAAATGCCTCTATTGACCTTAGTGTAGTACTGTAGACTGTATTAAATGCCTCTATTGACCTTAGTGTAGTACTGTAGACTGTATTAAATGCCTCTATTGACCTTAGTGTAGTACTGTAGACTGTATTAAATGCCTCTATTGACCTTAGTGTAGTACTGTAGACTGTATTAAAACTTTGTGTTAGGAATCGGTTGAAAATTCATGGTCAATCACCAGAATTCTCAACCAATCGATGATCAATCATTAATCACTTAACATGGCGTCCATATAAGAGTCAAAGACACCCGTGTAAGCCTTTTTCAGGCTATAATGAAGACATTTCAAGTGCTCTGGTCATTAAGCAATTGAATGAAACTGACATGACATGTATTTTAAGTATAAATTATGATACCCATTTAAAGTTGTATATGATTACCTGTTGCAAAATTACGTTAGTACAAGCGAATGAAATAAGTTATAATTTTGCAATAATCGGGTAATTACCTCGATCATGAAAATGTGTAATCGATTAATCGGAAGGCTAAACTGACCGATACTGACTGCGCCACGCCAGCCCTCAGTGGCATAAGAAACAAGACAGAAAAAATACATAAGAAACAAGACAGGAAAGAATACATGCTTAAACAGAAATTATTCAAGGCCTCAAACTTAGATTAACATACACATGTATTTCATATTGACTTACTAATTATAACCGATGACTGATCGATTACATCCGATTATAACCGATGATAAATTGTAAATTTCAACCAATTGCACATCACTACTGGGTATGCACCTATTTTATAACACAATAAGTGTTTATAACATTGCCGAGTGTTAAACTGTTTGTTTGTATGGTGTTTTACGTCATTTTCAACACATGTAACAGTGTTCAATCTAGGCTGCGCAATTTCTCATAAGGAATGGGCCCACTGGACGCACTCGATCGGCGATGGTCATTTCGTTAATTTCGGACATTTTCTCCCATTCTGCTATTTAGGCAAACCGCGCGCACCTGCTGACTGTGTTGTGATTGATTAACTAAACTGTACAGTACTTTTACATTACTATACATTAGCCGTGTCAGCATCAATGATGAAGCGGATTTCAGATTTTTTCTTGCCGAAAGTCAAGATAAACCTTGTGACGCTACTTTCTCATTTGAGTCAGGTGATAGCCCTTCGGTCTCTCCCGGTCCCACAACCAGCCAAAAGACCGAACATTTAAAGGAGCGTGACTTTCAAAAGAAATGGTTATCCGACAATCGTAACAAAACGTGGCTTGTTTATGATGATGAAACATCTAGTAAGAAGTGCTCCATATGTATCGCTACTGGGAAAATAAATCTGATTGTGACTGGTTGTACCAATTTCAGAACGTCAACACTGGCAAAGCATAAGTCCTCATCTGATCTTTTGCTATTTTTAGGCGTAGTGGCCATCTTGAATTTCCGGTCGACCTGAAGTTTTGCTAGGATCAATTAGACATCAAGAGCAACATTCCTGTGAAATTAGACATCAAGAGCAACATTCCTGTGAAATTTCATGAAAATCCGTTAAATAGTTTCAGAGGAGTAGTCGCTACAAGTTTTCATTATATAACTCTATGTAAACAAAGATGGCCACTGGAAGCCATGTTTAATGTCGCATCAAAATAATTTTCGACAAGGATCAACATCATTCCATACTGTTTATTTTAGAAAAAAGTTCCATATCAATATCACTTATAGTTTTCAAGAAGTACTCGCTACAACTTGTTTTTTGAAAATCTAGTTTTAGCTGTGGCGGCAATCTTGTATTTCGACCAACCTGAAATGTTGCTAGGATCATTTAGACATCAAGAGCAACATTCCTGTGAAGTTTCATGGAAATCCGTCGAGTAGTTTCAGAGGAGTAGTCGCTACAAGTTTTTACTAAATAACTCTATGTAAACAAAGATGTTTAACGTCGAATCAAAATGATTTTCGACAAGGACCAACAACATGTCAATCTGATCATTTTAGAAAAAGTCCCATATCAATATCACTTAGAGTTTTCAAGAAGGAGTCGCTACAAACTTGTTTTTTAAAAATCTATTTTCAGATTTGGTGGCCATCTTGGATTTCACATCAACATGAATTTTTGCTAGGATCAACTAGACTTCATGGGCAACATTTCTGTAAAGTTTCATGAAAATCCATATAGTAGTTTCAGAGGAGTAGTCGCTACAAAAAAAAGTTTACGGATGGACAGACGGACACCGCACCACGGCATAAGCTCTGCTGATCTCTGATCAGTAGAGCTAAAAATTGTCGAGAAAAATTGCTTGGTGTGTTGTGGGGGTGGGGGATGGGAATGGATGGACAGAAAGAGTAAAGGTATCGTGAAAAGTCAAGTGCAGAGGTTAGTTCATCTTTCAATAATTTCATTCTATCCAACAGAGAGTGTTTTTTTTGGTTTCACCAGATTCCCCCATCACTTTTTTCCAACCGATCCCCATCCCACACCCTCACCCCAACTGTCTAGAAACGTTGTTTTAAAGCAGTTTTGATACTTTCAGTGACATAGTACTGTATGTTCGTACATACAACGTGTACAAAACTTGCTGCATTAAAAAAAAAAGCCTACCTACCTACCCTAATTATTTTTTTACTGTAACCGGATACACACATTTTTTTTATGGCTTAAGCCACTTATTACGGTCAGTTGAATTACGGTATTATTTATAAAATGTTTGAACTGATAAACTTGACAATGTGTTTTTTTGTTGCTAATTCGTCAATAATAATTCATATGTGGTTTATATTACTACCACTTGTACATATTATAAAATACAACTGTTTCAGGGCTTTTTTAATCTTATCGTGTAACATAGGCTTCTCACAACTGAAAACGTGACTGTTTTTTAATTTTTTCCCAATCAGAAAATAATAATAATAATAGCAGACTTTATTTACAGAGAGAGTAATACACTTTAGTTACAAAACTAATCTTCCATGTGGCCCTCTATTATTTACACATTTACAATACTTATTGGCAAATTGGTTAAACATAATGCATAAGATATCAGATGCCAGCCTCACACACCCTTGTATACGCAGTCACCTCCCATTCAGCTTTTGTCCACAGGCCTGATCATACATGTACATTATATTTCAGAATACTCAAACCCACAAATAATAATAATAATAACAAGTAGAATTTGAGAAAAGCATTAATTCTACAATGTGTTTTTGTCTGTTAAGTAGGTTCTGACTAAGAAATCAGTTATTATAATAAATAATAATGAATGAAAATATAAAGCATAGTATTGTCGTATTTACACAGGGCCCTCATTTGGTCATTTCTGCCGCCGTTATTCGGCGGCAGCCCCCCACCTGAAAAGTATCTTTTTTCCCCCAAAAATTGATATTTTCCCCCTCAGAAATTCGAAAAAAAAATCAAAAAAAAAAAAATCTGATTTTCAAGACGATATGCTCACAATGTCGTGTTTACCGGTTTGAAAAAGACGTTTTGATTATCATTAGACTGGTTTTAGACTGTTTATCGTGCACAGGACGTTTTAACTATTATCGGGCACTGACTCAACCAGATGCCCAACTGGACAGGGCAATAGGTTTTTTTCGGGATAAAAAGAAGAGAAGGGTTGACTTTTAATGTGGATCTCCGATGAAAACATGCCATTGATGGGTATTAAGTGGAGTTTTTTTTATCAGAAAAAGAACCAGATGGTTGACGAATGTATGTTAATAAAGTGAAACGTGTTAATCAAACAGAGTTTTTTATTTGTTGTAAAAATTCCCCCCAGTTACAAAAATTCCCCCTTCTGAGGGCTGCGGGCCCCTTCCCCCAAAGTAGCGTGAGGGCCCTGTTACATAATTGATGAAATTTTACATTTTCCCCAAAATGTGATGAATGTATGTTGAATAGGCAACTGAAACCCATTGATGGTTTTACACATATTTGGATTGAAACCCATTATTTGTCCAGATCTCCTCCAGTCCCTTTAAAATTATTTATTTATTTCTTATTTAAGCTTTAATTTTAAGCTGCTTTTTTTTAATTAAAGCTTCTGTAGTGTAAATTATATTAAAAAGTGATTTTTTTATTGGTTATCCGACTTCTAATTCTACTGGTTCTTGTTAATTTGTATCTGTATATTTTACTGATTTAGTCTGACACAAAAAGAAAACATTACAACAAAAAAAAACTGTTATTATATATATATATATATATATATATATATATATATATATATATATATATATATATATACTAAAATAATATGTAAATTCTTTAGATATAAAATAGTCCCTTTAACTTAGCAAAGAGAGAGAAAACTATAATTAATCTGGTTTTATTTCCTATCCTCTGTTGTGAATAACCATTACCGGTAATTGAATAAATTTATGTCCCAATTAGTGTAGAAGAAAACTTACTGTTCCGATCCTAATCTGATTGGCCTAATTCCAGGTCTATTTATAGCAGGCCATGCACTGCCAAACTACAGCAGCTGAATGATCAAAGGAGAAAATGGAATGGAAAGCATGATTGACTCTATGCATAAAGCCATTCTTGTGCGCTTTCTGTACGGTCATGCTTTCATGTTATTTGGTGTTTTGATAGTTATAACAGTGTATACACGGAATCCATTGTCCAATCTACGGTCATTGACCGCTAACAATGCGCCTCCGGACATTCCATGGACACACACCACGCGGTGAATGAACCTGCTGGCCAGCATGTCAAATTGACTCGACCCTATTGCGTATTTTTGAGTAAAAGGTCACTACAGTAAAAGTGCAATTTCTCTAAAAGTACAAAACGAAAATAAAAATAAAAGACATAGTACGAATGAGAAATAAATTTAGCTTTCAAATGGTTTACAGGTGAGCCAGATCTGATAATATAAAGTGCATAAAGGTTGAGTTAAACCCAAACGATGCTCGCGTAATATTACCCAATGCTCCGCACAACAATTGATTAACCACCTGCTCAGCCAAAAAAGTTTGGCGCTAATCTGAGCTCATAACATTTATTTCACCCTCTGCCATTCTTCATTGCATCCTAGATCCTTTTAGTAATCAACAATGTTATAACAAATGAAAATTACTTACCTTAAAACGAAATGTTATCCGCTCATCATCGAAATTGAAATTTTGTAAACAAATGGCCGCGGAGCGGTCTCTTTGTGAAGTGTTACACTGACCTAAATACCTAAGCACGTGACATATTTTGTCGTCCAATCAGAACTTTCGTAATGTTGCATAATGAATACATTTTATACACAGGGACTGTTGAGTGCGTCAAGATCTGTACATAGATAATTGATTGACTCAGTAATTAGGTGGTTATGACAGACAGTACAGGGGTAACTAAGACGATTATTTAAAGGAATTTGACTGACGGTAATTAATTTTAATTAATGAATAGAAAAAAACACACACCAGGCGCGGATCCAAATGAGAGTTGTGGGTCGGAACTGACGTATGCACTGGAACCGACGTATCGTAAAAGCTACACAAGGGTCATTTTTTCTTCATTTTTTGGTATTTTTTGGTCATTTTCTCCACCATTATCTCAAATCCAGTGTTCACCACTGCAAAATGATGTACACATGGCATTCATACAAAATTACCACCCCCCACAAAAAAAAAATTAGCAAATTTAACTGGATGATATTATTTATTTTTTAATTTTTCTAGGTATCTAACTATCAGCAGTGTGTGACGCTAATGTTATATATGGTGTAGGATCGGGGCCAAAACTATACCTATATGTTTTATATGCTTCTTTATTTATTTTTTCTGCAATATATAGCAGCACAAATAATATTTACATGTGCATACATTAAATATATAGGTGCACCTATTTTTTGTCGAGCCCGCTTGCGGACAACGCGACATAGTCAGGCGCGTAGCCAGGCATACGCCCGTACGCCCGGGCGTACGCCTCTTGGAAAAAAATGAGAAAACATAGTGCCCCAAAAATGCAATAAAAACTGAAGCCTGACTAGGGTGAGACCCATCATTAGAAATTTATCAACATATAAATATCAAAGTTATCAAAACACAGATGCCATAATATGGAAATTTCAATCTAAGATATTAATTTTTCGCAACTATATAATTAATTTATCAATCAATAAAAGCCATCATTTTCAGCCCAAAATCGTCAAAAGCAACGTGCGGACGCTTAGGGCTTCCGGGGGACTTTGCCCCCCGGACCAACCACCAACCGCCCCTTGGACCCCAATATATGGGCGTATCCTCCAAAACGGCCTAGCTACGCCCCTGATAGTTGTCACAATGGCGGTTCGGTGTATGTGGGTGCGTGCGTGTGTGCGTGCGCGCGTCCGTCCGTGCGTCCGTCCGTCCGATCTTGTCCGGGCTATAACTTTATCATGCATAGAGGGATTTTGAAATAAATTGGCACAACTGATCACCATAAGAGGACAATGTGTCGCGCGCAACACCCAGGCCTGTCTCAAAGGTCAAGGTCACACTTAGAGGTCATCCAGTTCATGCAGTCCGATATTGTCCGGGCTGTAACTTTTTCATGCATAAAGGGATTTTGTAATTACATGGCACAAATGATCACCATAAGAGGATGATGTGTCGCGCACAACACCAAGGCTCAAAGGTCAAGGTCACACTTAGAGGTCATCCAGTTCATGCAGTCCGATCTTGTCCGGGCTGTAACCTTGTCATGCATCGAGGGATTTTGAAATTACTAGGCAGAAATATCTAACCTTTAACCCTTGTCTCCTCGCAATGTGTATCTGTAAACTGGCGGGCTCGACTTGTTGCCCTTGGGCATCTGGTTTATTATAGGCGCATCATATCTATAGTTTTGACCCCGCCCACCTCCTATGTGCCAGACAAAACATCAGGGTAAAAGTTGTTCTATTTTATATTTGTATATTTCTTTAAAGGGACACACGGCAATCTTGATTTCTTTAACAATTCGACGTCCCGTTAGTTTTTCTACATAACTTGCTTTTTGTTTGTTTGTTTGTATGGTATTTTACGTCATTTTTAACACATGTAAGGTTATATATGACGGACGATTTTTTGTGGTGGAGGCAAACCATCAACTTTTCCTGGATAGAACCAGTACTGAAAACCTCCTGCCATCCGTAAGAATCGACATTTCCTCACTAACAAGTCGAGGTCCGAGTGGGATTCGAACCCGCAGCGGTGAGAGGCGAAGGTTTACAACGCAACGTCGTTAACCATTCGGTCACGGAGACGCTTCTACATAACTTCCACATTTGCAAATCAATATTAATAATAATTTGAATTGAATGTTGTTTAACGTCTCATCAACTGTTTAACGGCTCATCAACACAGTATAGGTTATTTAGGGCCGTCCCAGAGAGAGGGGAAGGATACATAGGAATCCGGGAACCTGCCCTACTCTTATTATCGAATAGATATCGAATGAAATAGGTTATTTAGATACATAAATAGGTCATATTGTGCGCAAAATATGATGAAAGATGAAGAAATGAAGTAGTAATTAAAAATTAATGTAAATATATAAATATGAAACTATTTACAAATAAGGGATGATATGGTAGTAATATAAACTATATGTAAATCAACAAATGCCCGTCAACGGGTATACTGTATAAATAAGTAAATATTTATAAGAACAAGTGCAAGAGAGACGATTACCGTAAGTGTATTCTCCGACGGTGAAAAAAGCTTTACCTCAGTTTATAATAAAAAAAATATGTGGCCAGAATTTCGAGAAGACGGACAAAAAAACTGTGGGGAAAATGAAGTCGTGACCATTCGGGGAAGTGGAGCTAAAAAAAGGAAACCCCATGAAAGTGAGATTGCTAAGACTAATCGAAAAAGCCTTCTGTTTTGGAGAAGGGACATAACCATTATTGTAATAGTAGTACATAGTAAATGAAAGGTTATTCCGCTTGAAAAAAACTTCCATGATCAACAAACGGTCCTCTCCCTCAGTATCCCCCAACTTTGGTGCGACCTTTGCCTTTGAAGATTGAGCTACGGGTGTTGGGTGCATCATCGTCTTTGTGTCAACATGCCTTGATGCATGTAAGATGTATGTAGCGGAAACAATGTGCCTTACTTTAAGCATTGTGTCAGAATAGTGATGAATAAATAGAACAGTGAATTAAATGTCTTCGATTTGGAGTTTGCATATCCCACTGTTTAACAGTGATACCTTCATAAACTGATTGAAACAATATTGCAAGACTTTTAAACCGAATACCGTTGTATACTCTATTCATAATGTCTTCATACCAAAACAAAAACATGCTACTGAAGGCATACAAGAAGGGAATGCTCCTGAGAGTTACATTGCCATCAAAAGATACTGATATGGATGTTCGGTTCTGCACATCGTCTTGATCAGATGATCAAAAGTGCCAAGTTATTATGAAATTCATCCATGCATGCACGAGCTATGGAAGCGGACACGAAATGGGTCTTACTATAGGCATGTAAAAATTGAATGACCTTCAGAGCGACCTTGACCTTAAATATAAGTACGGATGGATGGCTCGCTATTTATGCTAATTTATTTTATTTATGTCAATTTATTTTAAAATTCTTAGTCTGACACAGACACAAAATTGGCCTCATTATATGTATGTACGTATCTAAGAGAGGACTGAACTTCAAAGTGTCCTTGACCTTAAAGACACCAACATGGGTGTTTGGTTCTACATATCAGTTCAATGAGATGAGAAAATGTGTTATTTTGAAATCTCTCCATGCATGCAATAATTGTGGAACGGACACGAAATGGAGCGGACACGAAATGGGCTTTACTTTATGGGTACATATAAGGTAAGAATGGCATTCAGAGTGACCTTGACCTTGAAGATACTGACATGGGTGTTGTGTTCGGCACACCGTCCTGGTGAGATTAGTAAAGGTGCCAAGTTATTCTGAAATTCCCCCATGCTTGCACCAAGTTATTCTGAAATGCACGAGTTATGGAGCGGACATGAAGTGAGACAGACGGACGTACGATTATACTTTATCCCACTTCCGCTCACGGCGGGGATAATAAACGACCACTGCACGTCAACCCTATGGCGAAAAGTACGTATTTTGAATAAGGCGTTATTATTCAACTCACATTATTCATTACTGTATGTTAGTAAAATCGTGTCAGTAGACCAAAAACTAGGTCACTAGGTCACCGTTAAATAATTATTTCTCCAGAACGGATGGTAGAATCACAAGTAGCAATATATGAGAAACAAGTCGCAATATATGAGAATATAAGTATTAAGGTTCTATCTTTAAAAAATGTAAAATAAGGTAAATTACATTCTCTTGAAAGGTCATAAAGATCACGAAGCTCAAATCCCGCCAAGAGATACAAGTATCCTATTTTCAAAATTGGTCAAATTAGGTAGGTCAATGGCATTTGTTTAAAAATATAGGCTTTAAGTATTACGAATTCAAATAAGTCAATTTGCTTTTCGTAACCTTAAAGATGACATGATAGCATTCATCAATTGCGACGCCCAACTTCCAAGGGTGGAGCGCTGTGGTCTAGTGGTAGAGCGTTGTACCTTAGAAGCGAATAGCTTACAACAGGTATAGAATACTGTAAGTCATAAGTCAAGAAGCTATTTCAAAGGGACACATGCCAATTTCGGCGTCCCGTTAGTTTTTCCCATTACTTGCATTTGGTCAATCATTCATATTAATTAGGAGAGTAGTATTTCGCATATGACTAACTGGTGATTAAAATAATATATTAAAAACCTAATGTAGAATAAGATGGAAAAAAACATACACAGCTTTTTATTTAATAATATGCAAGCAGGTTTAACGTCAAAATGATACTTGACTAATAACGCAAATGACCTTCCAGACTGATACTGCAATTATTTTCAAGGTCAAATGATACAATTCGTCACTATCGAGGCTCTGAGATCGTCAGTTATACCAAGGACTCGATGCTCTATATTAAACATATCAAAGAAGGTCAACATTTTCATAAATGACATACATTTTGAAAAGAAAGTAGTTCACAATGATTACTGAAAGCAAAGTCCGTCATTTTATTTCCATTGGTTTGCACTGATTTATTAAAATCAGCAAAAGAAAATAGAGGAAATGTAAGAAAACACAACACAGTTTTATAATAGAAATGTATTATGCTTCGTTTTTCTTAAAGTTCCCCGGCCATGTTTTGTTCCATGAACATGTTTGTGTTTATTCAATACACAACAATAGATATTTACAATTCACACATTGCAGTATCTGTGAAAAGCGAGAATAATATTTTATTTAATGACGTAGAAAACTTTGAACAGGTAAATTAATCCACAGGTAAATGCATTTATCAATTATTTGGCAATAGTTGTGCAGCTATACAATTCAGATTTACCTCATCTCCCCGTGCAGTCACGCAGTGGTAAAAGTAGAATCTACGTCATGCAAATAATACTTATTTTTACATAGAACTTAGTAGCGGTTTTCAATATATGTGTCTCTCCGAGACTATCAAGAAATGTTCATGTGATGTTTAAGAGTTAAATTTGTTAATTGATAATACTACAAAAAGGGTGGCCATTCATCTTTAAAATCAACATGATCACGACTCTTTCTCTAGCTAGCACACTCGCTCACTTGTTGTACACTAACTTCAAGGGACATTATTGGAGCCTTGCTCGAGTATGGTGGTGTTGTGGGGTGAGGGTTGGGTGGGGTGCGAGCCTTGCTCGAGTATGGTAGTGTTGTGGGGTGAGGGCTGAGGGCTGAGGGCTGAGTGTGGTGCGTTGTAGGTGAACTATCTGTGGTGTAATACACCCATTGCAGCACAGGAAGTGTCGGCCTGGGGTATCTGGTGTAGCACACCCATTGCAGCACAGGAAGTGTCGCCCTGGGAACACCTATTGTAGCACAGGAAGTGTCTGACTGGGGCATAATGGCGGCCAGTTAATAATGCTCCTTTCTTTTTGCAAAATTGGGCATTTTCATTAATTTAGTGCTCCATTTTTGGTTATATCACATTGTTGGAACTATATTTGTAATATTTTCAAGCATTGTCATGTTAAAATTGTGATTTTGATTGATTTTGTCATTCCAATAAGAAACGTTTGTGAAGTGTGGGAAGAACAGAATTGAAGTGCGTAACCTGATTGGCTGACTTTCAAATCTAATGTCACTGTGCGTTGTTTAACCCTTTGACACCAGTTCCCGCACTAACTAATGTGTCACATCTCACATGAGGATACAACGGATATCTCAAATAATTATGGTAATATATATATAGGCTTAGGAGCCGGGTGGGGGTGGGTGGTGGATGGAGGGCAGGGCCCCGCCTATTATATAGTCTTCTCACTTTGTAATAATAAACATTTCTATAAAAGTAACTGAATTTTATATAAAATCAGCTACCAATATAGAACATTTTCATAACATTTTAAGCATGGTGTTAGTAATATCCTTACGGAGAAACAATAATATAAATAAGAATATAACATGGAGTATCTTACTGTTAAAACAACAAATCAGAAAAGGGACATTAGTCATTAAATTCCTTTGTACAAAAATGCGCTCCTCTGCCTTAATGCATGGGTCCTTTCAAATGGAAGTTACTCTGATATTAGTGTTGATGTTGAATGTTGTTTAACGGCTCATCAACACAGTATAGATTATTTCGAGCCGCCCCAGAGAGAGGGGAAGGATACATAGGAATCCGGGAACCGTGCCCTACTCTTATTATCGAATAGATTCCTATGGTTTTTTTAACGTGGTCCGATACACGGGACCGCCCGGTTTACGTCCCCATCCGACGGACAGGATCACAAAACATAACCACAATGTATAATTACACCAATCAATTAGGATTTTATTTTTCAATAAAAAAACATCGGTAAAACTAAATCAGAAATACAAAATTCTAAGATTTTGCATTAAAAAGTTTGCAAGAGCAGACAATAAACAATATCCCTAATAGTATGAAGGATAAAGTCAAAGTACTACAAATGAAAGGACCACTCTTTTTGGAAGAGCAGTCTAAGAGAGATAATTAACCCACTAACAACCGTGTGCATAATCACTGAATTAAACCACAGACCTAATACATTATTAATATGTCTGTGATTTAACTCGATATTGGTAACGTCAGTTACCTGTTTCAGATTAATAACCTTTCCCTCTCTTGGGCGGCTCTAAATAACATATACTGTGTTGATGAGCCGTTAAACAACATTAAATTCAACTCAATTCGGATTAACTCCAGTGCTAATACTTCCTCAGAGCGATCGCCACGTAGATTTCACAACTAATATATAGATTTATTTCAGTATAAAAATAGCATAGCATGGTATAAAATCACATATGTATAAGTCCATGGCATGCTAATCAAATACTAAGGACAAAAAGTGAATGTGAATTCTCTTATTTCTATTGTGGTCCTTAAAATATAGATACACAAGCAGATACAAACATTCCTTATATAAATACATTCATACAATTCACTGATGAAAACCTCATGTTTTAATTGTTTATATATTACTACACGGAGCATATACACATTGAACATATATAGTTGCAGAAGGTAAAATATTAGTTTTTGCACAGACATATTAATAATATTATTATTAGGTCTGTGGTTTTTGATATTTTTCGCGAATATCTACTTTATTTTCACATCGAGAAAACTCAAATAGTTTCGCTGGCTATTGTGACAATACAAGTTTTATCACTTCTTGGTGAAAAGAAATCAAATATTCACTACAAACTAACACATGTCATCCATGCCTTCGAAAATACATGAAGCAGTTTTATTTATTTATACATTTGGATAACGCATTTAAAAAAATAAAATGTTTTTAAGTTTTATTGGAACACGTGGTGCGTTGTGACAGGAAATAAACATGGACTTAATACCGCTTAAGCCGGTGCTTGGGGTGTGAGAGGTGTTGCTTCTTTCATTACTTCTCATGAACAGACTCAATAAAACCGAGCCTGCTGCTTTATTCTCTTTATTGTGTTTGTTGCTCCCAAAGGATCACCTTTATCAGTATTTATTAATCCATTGCAGGGTGCCATGATTGTGCGAGAGATGAAAAAAAGTGTTCCAATCTTTGCTATAAATAAAATAAATACATTCAATACAGCCGTTGTATAACCTATAATTGTTCCGGACTTTTCTATGTATAAAGTAAATCATTGCCAATAATAAGGTCGTGTCGGAAGGCTTCTCAAATGAATCTTGTAACACCAATCCATGCTAGAAATCTTGGACACAATATACACCGCCCATGTAAAACATGTTATCTTTACAGCCTTGGACCACATATTCGACACGCCCACCATATATTCGACACGCCCATATAAAACATGTTATCTTTACAGCCTTGGACCACATATTCGACACGCCCACCATATATTCGACACGCCCATATAAAACATGTTATCTTTAGAGCCTTGGACCATATATTCGTCACGCTCATCATATATTCGACACGCCCACCATATATTCGACACGCCCACCATATATTCGACACGGCCATATACACAGTTAATGTAATCCATGCTATCTTTAAGCCTTAAACACCGTCCATATAATCCATGCCATCTTTAACACTATCTCATACACTATTATATTATATCTGTAAGAGTCTTGGACAAGCAGTTAATGTAATACATGCTTGGATTAGTCCATATACGCTGCCTATCTAATCCATTAGATGGAGGTCACAACTAACAACGTCGGGGCTCCCCACTAAACGGCATAGAATGCCCCTAGGGATCAACTTCTCTTCACGCTAAATGCATGATATATATTGTCTGTGTTTCTGCTAACTATAAGTATGTTTGTATACTAAATACTGCCATGAAAGTCACTGTAAATAATATAATCGTCGTTAAACTGTAGTATAGTTTGTAAGCACTAAACGCAGACGTTTAAATGGAAGCGCACATTTTGCAGAAAAAGATAACGACAAGAAAGCAATACATTACGGAGGCGCCAATGCATTCTAGTCGATTTCCAAGTCAGCATCTAAACATGTTCATAACTTTGCAGGTGTTAGATGGATATTCGCCGGATTATCGCAACAGGACCCTCCTGCTTTTAAGTATTTGCGCGTTTTCCGTATATTCAGCTTGCTCGTAACGAGTACCTTTATTCAGCAGGGGTTTCTTCTTTTTCCTTTTCCTTGTTTTTTTCTTCTTTATTCGTTTGTGCCTCGCCAGCCTTCAGGAAATCTGGCGGTTCTCTCTGCTTGTATGACGACTGACCGTCGGTTGCTATGGTGCACCTCTGCTTTAACTGTTCCATCTTGCCCGGGAAACCCTTCAACTTATTATCGGACACGTCTAGCACCGAGAGAACCGGAAGCTTACATATGGATTCTGGGAGTGACTCCAAGAGGTTGTCCTTAAGGTCTAGATGCTCCAAGCTTGTCATCTTGACGATATCGTTAGGGATAGCGGTCAGGTCATTACTGGCTGCCTTTAAGACCTTTATTCTGTACAGATAAGGCAGATCCATGGGGACGGCATTGATATGGTTCTTGGACACGTTCAGTTCCAGCATGGAAGCCAGAATGTCCCATTTGTCTTCAGGGAGTGAGAGCAATTCGTTGCTGGAAATGTCCATCCATATAAGTTTGTGTAACTCGCCGAAGTTCTCGGGAAGTTCCACCAGATTGTTGAAGGAGATGTTCAGTCTCTCTAGCTGGTGCAGGTAGCAGAGTCCCTCGCTGAACTCGCTGAGCCGGTTCTGGGAAAGGTCCAGCACTCTCAGATTCTGCATGTTTCGTAAACTGTCAGGAAGATCTGCCAAGTCGTTGTCGCTGAGGTCTAACTCTTCAACTGCTCTTAGCTTTGTCAACTCGTCCGGAATGACTTTAATGTTATTGTGACCTAATTTAAGAATTCTAAGCATCTTCATGTGGCAAAAGCTAAGCGGAACTTCGTCCAGTTTAAGACTTGATGCATCTAAGAATACCATATTTGCAGCGTAATCTTTCTCGCCTAATAAAGCAATGACTGATTTTGAATCTTGGGACGGAAGATACAAAGGATTGCCCGCTACAGCGACAGAAGTCAAAGTCTTTGGCATGATAAAGTCCGTCAATGAATTTCTAGACACGTCCAGCTTTAGCAAAAATCTCAGAGAGTCCATTGATTTTGGTAATGCTGAAAGTTGATTTCCCGCTACTTCTAGTGTCTCTAAGCTCCGCAGGCGTTTTAACTCTTGCGGAAGACCCATAATTCGGTTGTTGCTTACATTCAGAGAGGTCAACAACTGGTTTTCGCCGAGATTTTCTGGAATTTGAGAGAATTTGTTATCGGAAGCTGTTAACGTTTTAAGGGTAGATATTTTATTTATTGAATCTGGCAGTGTTTTGATATTGTTTCCAGATATGTTCAAAGTCACCAACGATTTCAGCTGAGAAATATCATCAGGCAGATCGGTCAACGCGTTGTTCGACAGATTCAGCGATTCAACGGTTTTGATGCGACTCAGTCCAGTGGCTGTCGACAGTTTGTTTCCAGAAAGGTCGAGATCTCTGACAGCCCTGAGCTCGTAGAACTTGTTTGGTACCTGCTCAATCTGGTTGTTTCCGACCTGAAGGACTTGTAACCTGTTTAAAGTATTACAAACGAAATAATCATAAATACATAGAATTAGAACTAGTGTATGAAAAGTTAAACATTACTTCCGTAATTTAAAAACTACTAGTATTAATAGACGTTGGTTGTTTGTCATTACTTTTCATTCCTTTCTTTCCACTCCATCAAAACAAGAAATGGGCATAGGTTAAACTAATTAAAAACAGGAATATTTTAATGAAGCATGCATTCGAGTTTGACGCTTTCTCAACAGAATTTGTGAGCATGTTTTATGACAGATACATCCGATGAGGCACGTCCTTTGGCACGAATTATATAAAAAATTACCAGAGAAGTTTGTGTATATCCTCTGGTAGATCTTTTACTTTAATGAGAAGTGTGTGTATATCCTCTGGTATATATCAAACTTACCTGATAAGTGTGTGTATATATCCTCTGGTATATATCAAACTTACCTGATAAGTGTGTATATATATCCTTTGGTATATATCAAACTTACCTGATAAGTGTGTGTATATATCCTCTGGTATATATCAAACTTACCTGATAAGTGTGTGTATATATCCTCTGGTATATATCAACTTACCTGATAAGTGTGTGCATATATCTTCTGGTATATATCAAACTTACCTGATAAGTGTATGTATATATCCTCTGGTATATATCAAACTTACCTGAGAAGTGTG
Organism: Cyrtodaria siliqua; assembly: GCA_037043455.1. Lineage (NCBI taxonomy): Eukaryota > Metazoa > Mollusca > Bivalvia > Adapedonta > Hiatellidae > Cyrtodaria > Cyrtodaria siliqua. The sequence goes on from JAWPHD010005076.1 coordinate 65,086, forward strand.
TGTATATATCCTCTGGTATATATCAAACTTACCTGATAAGTGTGTGTATATAACCTCTGGTATATATCAAACTTACCTGAGAAGTGTGTGTATATATCGTCTGGTATATATCAAACTTACCTGAGAAGTGTGTGCATATATCCTCTGGTATATATCAAACTTACCTGAGAAGTGTGTGCATATATCCTCTGGTATATATCAAACTTACCTGAGAAGTTTGTGTATATCCATCGGTAGATCTTTTACTTTACCTGAGAAGTTTGAGTAAATCCTCTGATAGAACCTTTATTTTACCCGAGAAGTTTGTGTGTATATCCTCTGATATATCTCAAACTTACCTGAGAAGTTTGTATATATCCTCCGGTATATATCAAACTTACCTGAGAAGTTTGTGTATATCCTCTGGTATATATCAAACTTACCTGAGAAGTGTGTGTTTATATCCTCTGGTATATATCAAACTTACCTGAGAAGTGTGTGCATATATCCTCTGGTATATATCAAACTTACCTGAGTGGTTTGTGTATATCCTTCGGTAGATCTTTTACTTTACCTGAGAAGTTTGAGTAAATCCTCTGATAGAACCTTTATTTTACCCGAGAAGTTTGTGTGTATATCCTCTGATATATCTCAAACTTACCTGAGAAGTTTGTATATATCCTCTGGTATATATCAAACTTACCTGAGAAGTTTGTATATATCCTCTGGTATATATCAAACTTACCTGAGAAGTTTGTGTACATCCTCTGGTATATATCAAACTTACCTGAGAAGTTTGTGTATATCCTCCGGTAGATCTTTTACTTTAACTGAGACGTTTGTGTATATACTCTTGTATATATCAAACTTACCTGAGAAGTTTGTGTATATCCTCCGGTAGATCTTTTACTTTAACTGAGACGTTTGTGTATATACTCTGGTATATATCAAACTTACCTGAGAAGTTTGTGTATATCCTCCGGTAGATCTTTTACTTTAACTGAGAAGTTTGTGTATATCCTCTGGTATATATCAAACTTACCTGAGAAGTTCTTGTATATTCTCTGATAGATCTTTTACTTACCCGAGAAGTGTGTGTATATATCCTCTGGTATATATCAAACTTACCTTAGAAGTGTGTGCATATATCCTCTGGTATATATCAAACTTACCTGAGTGGTTTGTGTATATCCTTCGGTAGATCTTTTACTTTACCTGAGAAGTTTGAGTAAATCCTCTGATAGAACCTTTATTTTACCCGAGAAGTTTGTGTGTATATCCTCTGATATATCTCAAACTTACCTGAGAAGTTTGTATATATCCTCTGGTATATATCAAACTTACCTGAGAAGTTTGTATATATCCTCTGGTATATATCAAACTTACCTGAGAAGTTTGTGTACATCCTCTGGTATATATCAAACTTACCTGAGAAGTTTGTGTATATCCTCCGGTAGATCTTTTACTTTAACTGAGACGTTTGTGTATATACTCTTGTATATATCAAACTTACCTGAGAAGTTTGTGTATATCCTCCGGTAGATCTTTTACTTTAACTCAGACGTTTGTGTATATACTCTGGTATATATCAAACTTACCTGAGAAGTTTGTGTATATCCTCCGGTAGATCTTTTACTTTAACTGAGAAGTTTGTGTATATCCTCTGGTATATATCAAACTTACCTGAGAAGTTCTTGTATATTCTCTGATAGATCTTTTACTTACCCGAGAAGTGTGTGTATATATCCTCTGGTATATATCAAACTTACCTGAGAAGTTTGTGTATATCCTCTGGTAGATCTTTTATGCAGTTGTGAGAGGCATACAAGTACGTCAACGCATACTCCAGTGTTGTAACCTGCAAGGGAGGAGAGTAGTGTCCCAGCTAGTGTTAACTATTTTAAAGATGGTTGTAACTGCAGATAGTATGTCACTCCATGATTTAAGATCAATATTCAGGAGTCGTAAGTCCATCCCCACCACCCACCCACCCTTAACACACATGTATTTTCATAACTTTTCTGATGTTAGATGCCGGTAATCTCCATTTATTAAAAAAGTGAGACTTAATATGCATGCTGCACGTTTTTTTTTTAAACACAATGTATGAAGTGGTAAACATTTCTCCTATTTTATAAAAAAAAATGACAATAGGGTAAGAGTTGGGCCTGGTGTACCAAATATCCATTTCAAACAACCCAGTTGCCCTCTTTGCGACCGTCCCAAGACGGTATCACTGCTATGTGTGTGGTATCTTACAGGTTACGTTTAAATATATGTATCTATATTCTGTGTAGTTTATGATTTTGGATGGCTGGTGTACTGTTTACGGTTTTAGTTACGTGAACCTATTTTAACAGTTTATAGACTCCCGAAAATCTGTAGTAGTTTCTACTCAGCTCAAGTTACATGATAATCAGCTTGGTGGTCGGCATACCCAGCATGAAGACAGTAAAATGGCAATAAATCACCTAACATGCAGCTAATGAGCTAAAACTTTGTCCATGCAGATTTAAATGTTAGCATTATATTTCACTGCCTTATCTCTATTTGCAGATAACATTTTGTTACACCAGCTTATTTCTAATTTTTTAAATGTGCCTATCTACTGTCAGATTATTGATGCCCTGCTGTGCGAAAATGGGTATTTTATTGCTCTGGGGTCAGTTAATTACAAGGATGAATTACAGAGATTCTCAATAAACAGAGGAATCTCGGGACAGTCTACAAACTATTAAATTATAATGTAAAACAATTCCAAAAAGCGGCTTACCTCATCCGGCAGCGAGACGATCTTATTGTGACTTATGTTCAAGTAATGAAGATACTTCAGGAGTCCTAGTTCTCGTGGCACATCCTCAAGCTCGTTGTAGGACAGGTCAAGCCACGTGAGCGTTACCACGTTATTGATGTTGTCAGGAATGGACGCTATCTGATTATGGGACACGTCTAACACCCTTAACGATGGCGCTTTGATGGAGGCGTCTGGTAGTTCTCCGATCTTGTTATGACTAAGCACCAGCTTCGCCTTCAGTTCGTATATATTCTTTTTGATCGATCTGATTACGTTATGTGACACGTCGACTAGCTCTAGTGACGTCGACTTGTTAATAGTCTTCGGCAAGGCCTTGATTTTATTATTCGACAGATGCAGGTATTTCAAAACGGGCGCTTTATTGATGGTACCCGGTATACTTTTTATACTGTTGTTTTCGGCGTTGATCATCGTTAGCTTCTTCATTTTGGACACAGTGGCCGGGAGCGCTCCTAGCGCATTGTTTTGTAATAACAGCGTCTCCAGCACGTCAAGATCGGATACTTGCTTAGGCAGCTTTTTAAGTCGGTTACTCTCCGCTCTCAGCTCTATGGCGTTCTGCTGAATCTCTTCGTTTTGCCATATCTCCAACGGGAGCGTCTTCATGCTGGCGGTGGAGAAGTTGATGATCACCTGCTTCCCCTGCCGAATCATGAACCGACGGAGCGGCGCGGCCAATGCGCTGATCTTGCTGCCCGGACCCATGGCCGGAACGATCTCGTCTTCTTTCTTTTTGCTCATTTTGGCAGTCTGGCAGTAGAGGCTTGTTTCTGAAACGATCAATTTAACGTCGTCGATTATCAAAAGGGCAGGTAAATAATAATGTGAACATTTTTAAATATTGACCTTTATTTATATTTCAACATAGAGATGACTCATGTTCACGAAACAATGTGAGTTCATGTTTCATTATTCCAAGAGAAGTACATGTAGTAGTAACTTTAACTTAACTATCAGTTATATTTATTTACATTGCTGTAACTATCAGTTATATTTATTTACATTTGCTACAACTATCAGTTATATTTATTTATATTTATTTATATTGCTGTAACTATCTACATTGCTGTAACTATCAGTTATATTTATTTACATTGCTGCAACTATCAGTTATAGTTATTTACATTGCTGCAACTATCAGTTATATTTATTTACATTGCTGTAACTATCAGTTATATTTATTTATGCTGCTGTAGCTATCAGTTATATTTATTTACATTGCTGTAACTATCAGTTATAGTTATTTACGTTGCTGTTAAACATGATCGCGGATAACGGTTGATTTTAAATGGGGTAGGTAAATGGGGTAGGTAAATGGGGTAGGTAAATCTAAATTTTGAAAAATGTTCCAATTCATGTCACAGTTGTCATATCAATTAAAATATGGCGTTAAAAGGAGTACATCAGGATTTTTCTAGAAATATCTTAAAATTATAAAAATGTTCCAATTCATGATAAAACACTTATATCCATCAAAATATGATGTTCGAACCATATTGTTAAGGTTTAAACTTCGAATACACCATATAGCTAGGACGGAATCGGGCATAAAATGCTGAAATTAACCCTGGTGCGTAACCTAGGATAGCACGTATTACTGTACAGAATGAATTTCCTTGTAACTAAGGGGTCATTTTTAGGATCATTCATTATGTTTAGGCGCTTTAAAATAGAAAATTTTATTATTTGTCAATTTTAAGTCGGACCCCTAGACCCCTTTGAAAAGCCTGATGTACTCCCTTTAACACCGTGTTGGTCGGGTTAAAGTTTTGAATGGAACGGGCGTTAATGTTTGAATTAACCCTATATTATTACAATTATTCGACAAAACATAGTTAATCGTCATGAAAATGTACTGTAAATCTCACTTAAAGTAAATACTACACCATCTTTTGCACATCTTTATGCTTTAACGTTCTTCATGATATTTCAATATGTATATATGTACATACATACACATTGCATTGTTCTATTATTTTTTTCAATGTACTTAGTACAACCTCACGTACAATATATGTTTGTATATCTTTTCCGTATAAATCATGTTTTGCTCATTGCATTCATGCCTATGCACATACTTATCATGACTGACTGTTGTATATAATATTATTCATTGTATCACGTAACAAGAAACATTGTAATGTTTACGTTACTTAATAAAGAATCTTGAATCTTGAATCTTGAATCCTATAATCGCTAGACCGCCCTCAGGCTACGTCAGAAGCTCATTTTAAATATTCCTGAGATAAAAACGTTCTTTTTTGAATGCTATTCACGCACTAGTCTTGATCATATTTGACACTTGAATGTAAATACAAACATCTTCACCCTTTGTGCAGAAAAAAAACCTGAAACCGGAAAAACGCGTACTCATTTTTTTATTATAGTATTTTTGACCATCCACATTTAGTTCGTCGATAAAATAATGAAGTTTCCCTCTTTGTTTATTTATTAATTTAGTGTCTGTCTGCCGTTAATTTTATCTTCGATAGAAGGTGCATCTGTATCAGCCAATCAGAAACGATACCAGAATCTAGGCAAACTTCAAACTTTGTTTTAGAAGAACTGTTCTAGACGTTTGTCTTGAAAACATGCAAGCATCGCAGATGATCTGGACTATTCACGCACCTATGATAGCACATATTACTGAGCAAAATGAATTTCCTTGCAAAAAAGGGATCATTTTTTGGCTCATTTATTATCTTTAGGCTCTTTAGAATCTAAAATATCACTATTTGTCAATTTTAAGTCGGAACCCTAAACCTCCATGCAAAGCTTAACATACACCCTTTAACATTCTTTGACCCCGATTCACTTAACTAAAATGTCGTCGGAAGATGTGTATTTAACGCAGCTTGAATAGAAAACTGTTTGACAATCAATCCAATAACTCTTTGAATAGGTTAACGTAATTAATTGCTATACCGATTGCTCCGGAGTTTATTCTTTCCGATAAAACACATTTAAAAAAAAACAAATTGGTTTTTGGAATTTGAGTTCACATATCATTTTCAAGGTGCGGCTTAATTAATGTTCCTTCAGTTGTTCAAGTTGTAAAGAAATGCTATACTATGTCGCAGTGTCTGCCAACGGGGTTTGTTATTTTTTCTATTTACATATTGAAAGGCGATACAACGGAGCTATGTCAGTCATTCGATTCATGTTAAAATTGCGTAAAAGAAAAGCATATGCAAATTGAATGCTTTTATTTATTTTAAATTGGTTAATTTACGGTTATCTTTGATTGGAATTTCAAATTCAAATTTAAATGTTTTTTTTTTTTTATAGCATACTATTTCGCAAGCTGTGTTTCATAAGTGGTGTTCTCAGCTGGATAAGTGAGGAAGTGTCGATTCGTACGGATGGCGAGAGGTGTACAGTACTGGTTCTACCCAGGAAATGTGGGTGGTCTGCCTCCACCACAAAAAATCGACCATCATATATAACCTTACATGTGTTGAAAATGACGTAAAACATCATACAAACAAACAAACAAACAAACAAACAGACAAACTCAGCTGGATATGCACGTTTATAGTGTGTATAAGGCGTTTTGTTGTAGTTGTTTACATTTGCGACACCTTAATAAACCAATAAAAGATATACAGACCGTAGATGAAACTTTAATGAACAGTCTACCGTGAACTAGATACATCAAATACTTTAGTTTTATTGAGGATTGGGCGGGGATGGATGGAGGGGTGGGGGTGGGACCATGGGTCGGGGGAGGAGGTGGGCAACTCATTCAGTTAACGTTGTATGTATGTACCTGATGATAACGCTTTAAATGCCATGATGACAGGTTTAGAAAGAAGCAGAGAAACAAAACGCGTCACCAACATTTCTAGACTATAAAGCTCACCGCCATTTTACGGTTTTTTGTTACTTTAAAAACATAGTGTCTTGGCAAATGCTTAAGTAGTGACCGACATACTTTTATATTGTTATACACATGACACCAGTAAGTAAGTTCATACAGGGTAACATATTATAACTGGATTAGTACATTGTCAGATAAGAGGCTTAAATTATACCCTCGCAAAATTCATAATCTGCTGTCTAGAAGTTCGCGTAGATATACAGTGATCGACCTTTAAAGGGGCATACGCCAATTGAAATCTCGAAGTATTTATCAGGCATTACACTTAGTACATCTATCTATTAGTTTGGTATCATTTTCAGTCCAAACATGTTAAGCAAGCATATACTAGTAATTACATTAAAGGAAATAAAATTTGGAGTTTTTTTTTGTATTATTTTTACCATAGTTTTAAAATATATAATTGGTGCAATATAATCAACAATTAATAATATACGAACAACAGTTTGCTTCGACTTATTCAAATAATTATTAACAATGATTTGGAAACAAGTTTGTAATTTATGTAGAAAAACTAACGCGATGCCGCGAGTTTTACAAAATCAAAATTGCCGTATGTCGCTTTAAGTGAAGTGATTGTGTTTGTACTAACCAATTCAGATGTGTGATACGGCATACTTTCTAGGAAAACAAATCAAAATTAATTTACACTCACGAAACTTGGTGTGCATATTGTATAATATACAAGCCACTTTATATCGTTCACTAGCGAGGGTCTAAGAGTATGCTCCCATCTTGATGACGTTTAATGCTTTGTATATAAACTCTGTTTTTAATCTCTATTTATAAATATATTGTTTGTATGTTATATACGAGTATATATATGCATGCTATCCAATTGGGAGGCAAGTTATATATTTCTTCATATGTATTTACTCTTAATTACAGTTCTTTTTAAATTTGTCTTTCATTTCTGTAGTTTTGGGTGAACCTATCGAGATTTACTGACTGGAACCCAGGCAGTTAAGTGTTCCCTTCAACCAGTCATTAAAATACATTTTCTAGTCAGAGTGTTCCTTGCATTGATTTGCGGAACGTCGGTGGTTCTACGCAGGAGCCAGCCCGTGCACGAAAGTTTCCCAGAGGGGCATCTGGGGTCTTCCTCCACCGGTGGAAGCTGGAAAGTCGCCATATGACTATAAAACTCAATTCAATTCAGTCAGATTAAGGAAAGAAAATTGGTCCTTATAGTTCATGTTGACGTTCATGCTTTCATTAAAAAAAACATTACGCGTGCCAAACCGGGTGCTATATACATATATTCTATGGATTGAGATATTGGATAGATTTCTATACAATAATAGACAAAGTATGATTTTCCCCTTCAAACTGATATGATTGTCAAATAAAGAAAATGTGAAATGACTGCAACACACCACATGAATAACAAAACCAACCTATATAACCTGTCAAACCTATATAGCTGAAGAGGCAATTCAACTGTATATCCGTTAACGTGTTTTATGGTGTACTATGTGTCTAACAGTCTCTTACAATTCTGTAAGAATGACACTGCGTCCTGTATGTTTTGAAATTTATATGTAGGCCAAATTAAAAACAGAATAACTTACATTCTCATCAAAAATGGCCCATATGCTGCGAAAAAAATCCACAGAAATTCAAAATTGGGGGTGGTATATCTTTTAAGAAAGAACATGTCTTGTGAATGAATGCGCCTTTTAAAAACATAAACACTGCGATGCCAACATAGTGTATTCATACACTCACTTCCACATAAGCTAAAAAAAATCAAAAATCACAATTTTAACATGACATTGCTTCAAAAATGTAAAAAATAGTTCAACAATGTCATGTAAACCAAAAATGGCACTTTAAATTAGTGAAAATGCCTATTTTTACAAAAAATAAACGAGAACTATTTACTTGCCGACATTTTGATACCCCAGGCCGACACTTCCTGTGTAGTGCTGCAATGGGTGTGCTAATTATGACAATAAAAAGGATTAGATCCAGGTCAGATTATATTTTTACACTTCTACATATAAAACTTACATACGACGGTTATTCAATAAGTTCTGTCACTAACTCGTTTTAACAATTATGTGTGAGTGTTGATGTTTGGTACCAAATGAAAGAGAGTTTTAATACCATTCCATTGATGGTAAAATGAATACTGTATCTTTTGAGTGGCGAAAGTTATGGAACATTTAACATACACCACTTATACATACTGAGGCATTTTCGTCCTGAGTTTTTTTTCAGGTATGTTAACTGTTACTTTTTTAAATGCCTGTTTCTCTTTAAGTACTAGTCGAAGACCTTTGAAATTTCTCATACATTACCAGTTGTGAGATTCAGAATTTAAGCATGGTAGATGAAAAGGCATTGTCTTAGAAATTAACATTTTAAGCTAACATGTAAAATTAATTTAATGATAAATGGACAATAAACTGCACGTCTTCTGAAATAGCGTTTTTGGATGATCAATATTTTCACTAAACATTGTGCAAAATTCTACAATAATGTGTTGAATATTAAATTTAAACACTAAAGGACTAGGATTTGTAAAAAAATATGAAAACATATTAATACTATGAGAATAATTACGACATTTAAAAGATATTATAACATTTCCGTAAACAAAATGAAGAAAATCAGTGTTATTTCCGCTAAAATTAAGGGATATGCATTCACTCATATCTGGTTTACAGCAAGACCTTTGCGAATTTTCGACAATCATTTTCGTGGATTATAGGTGAATAAAAACAGATGGCGTACAAGTAAATTTAAAAGCATAGAATTATTCAAATAATTTTTACAACGTTTTGTAACAAGGACATTTTCAGAGATGCCAGTATCCAAAAGGTGTGGTAGGGGGAGGTAATTCAGGGGTATAAATAACCGGAAATTTCATTTTTGTTGTGGAATTTAAGAGAGTGAACCCAGTAGTACTATAAATACACTACTTTATCTCAGTGTAATATCCAGTTCAAAGGATATATGCCTAATGACAGAACTTTTTGAAGCACCCTTGTAGGTAAAAACTTAAAAACAATAAGTTTGCGTTGGATCGAAGTATCGAGTCTGCTGGTTTTCTCTCTTGCTTGTGTTCGTTGCTTCCAATGGAGCCCCTTTTCAGTAAGTATTGACATTTTCACAAGTCGCATTGTGTTCGTTGCTTATATTAAAGGGATACGCCTTTTAGTATGTACTAGTATTGTAATAATGTAATAACAGGATTACTATTTGAATTACAAACTTAATGATGCAGCACAAACGGCCGAGTCCATGGGCCAAAACAGGAAGTAGTTCCATTGGAGGCTTGGACTAATACTACGTGGAAACGCAATGCTCGGAGTGAAACAGCAACCCAGCAAAAAACACAAACAAAAACAACAACAACAACAACAAAATACAAACAAACTAGTTCATAAACAATAAATAAAAACGGAACGAACAAGATGTATATTCTAAATTGCATTTTGCACATTGTATGTGAAACTGAAGCATACTATGACAGTTTTATTTGTATATGGATAACGGATTTAACCCATAATTCTTCATGAAGTTCCTTCAAGTTAAATCGATTGTACACTTCTTAAAACAATGACACATGAACCGGGTAAGACATCTCTAAGGCTAATAAACGTTGCATTATACTATATCAATGTATCTAACGTAAGACCACTGTTCACGGTTATGTTAGCGACGCAAGTATTTTCCTTATTTTCTCAATAACTTCTCACTTCGCGAACATACTTAAAAGCCTCACAGGGACTTTTTCAATGGGTCAATAAATCCTTTTCTAGATCATAAATTTGTCAGGAAGGCAAACAAATTGATACATGGTTTATGTGTTAAAATTTGAAAGATTTTTTTTTATGTTACGTGCAAGTGCAATACAGGAAATACGAAACTATTGATTCGAAGCTAATCGAACGCGTTTATGGAAGTGCACAGACGCCAATCTCTACCCAGCGTTGTCGTTCCTTGCATACACATACACGTCAATGGTGGCCTCTGGGAGAGATTGCACAGAGGCATCTGTTCTGTGGGCCGTTTTACTATTTGTTTAGTATTTCTTGATTTAATATATCAAGAATTCATTTTCAAGTGATATAATTTGATTTCGTATATAAGAAAATAAATAAAAATTCTTATTATCAATAATATGTTTAGCTCGAATTCTTGTTATGAAAAATGCTAATAATTATTGATATTAGAAAACACACGATATCTTGAGAGGAAATATTTAAAAGGATATCAAGAAATCTATTAGTAAATTTTGTTTAGAAGAAATACATGTACTAGTAAGACAGAATAAATATTAAAATGGCGCCGCATACAGATTTTTTCTAGCTGTGTTTTGTGTCGAGCGCGATGTTGACGTTCCTTGCCCTCACTTTCACGTAATGCGAATGCAAGGAACAACAACTCTCTGTAGAGATTGATAGCAATCTTGCCACGTAAGAGTTGAAGGTTCGAGACTCCTGTGAGGAACATTGCTTATGATCTTGACAAGTTCGCCCAAACTGCGCCCTCGGCCGGCTGGGGACGTTTAGTGTCTATTTAAAAGAACCAGATAAAATATGTTCGAGTAGGGTGGTCCCGTATAAAATATATGTATCCCCATGCCTTTCGCTCTCTATGGGCGCGGCTGTAAATTACTAAATTATTCAAAGTGTCGAGTAGCCGGAAAACATTCCCTTAGTTGCACTGGGTTATATGGTATATTGACCCACAAAAGGTCACATAGACTGCTACACAGTCGTCAATAAAATTAACTGTTTCAGTGAAACGGTGGGACATGCGCCGTGAAGCAGTCTAAAGGTCACCTGGCACCTACAGGATAGGCCACTGCAGAGTTACTGCAAAGTGTGTTGTTGGGTTAAACATGTTTTATTTTAAAGATAACGTACTATACTCATGTTACATACAATAATAAATGGATTGGAACGAAAGCAAAATGTTTATATATATATATCCTCTCCATGGGTGTGTGAAAGTGTGTTGTTGATACTACATGTACGATGGTTGTTTTCTGCGACCACTGAAATGGCACCATGAAACCACAAAGTGGTCATGATGATGACCAAATTAAATGAGCATGAACTTAGAATAGCGACGTTCAATCTGTTGTTCTACTTCTTCGAAGACGATGGTTTGATGGTTGGTTGATTGTTTTACGTCATTTTTAGCACATGTTAGGCTATACATGACGGACGATTTTTTTCATGGTGGAGGCAGACAACCCACTATATTTCTGAGTAGAGCCGGAACTGTATACCTCCCGTCTTCCGCAAAAATCGAAACTTTCTCACTTACGAGAGGCGAGAAGACTATGCCGATAATGATGATGACTGAATACGCATGCACGTGACTATTAACCATATTGCCTGATATGGTGCAATCGTGACGGGCCTTGTATCCAGCTTAAAATTAGGATTATCTCGTAATGAGATTAGCATAGATTATGGAATTAACTGACTGCAACCTAATATTCTACTAACACTAATACATACTTGATAACATATCGAGGGGTTAGCGCAAAACCATTGTAACTACCTATGAATAAAGAAGGAGATGCAATAGTTTTGCACTGAACCCTCGATATGCACATTTCACCTAACTTAAGTGTGGCCAATGCCATTGTAATCAGGAACGTGTATGAAGGTTCCTGATATAATTAAAACTAAGTTTGCAAATACATGTACTTACACACAAATATACTGGCGGCCATTTTGAAATGAGGACAAACATGTGACCCGCCTTAAGCTGGTCATTTCAGAGCACTGGATTAGCCAAATATTATGTTTCCAATGGTAAGACTTGGTTAGTGGTGTAGTATTCTTTTGAATACGGCGTGGGGGTGGTGGCCACACGCACGCACGCTCGCACACACTCTGTTATAGCTCACCCTCTCCATTCCCCACCCCATCAATTTGTTATTATTGGAAAAAAAGGCGATTGTTTTAACAAATTTAACCATTCAGTATGTATTCTGAGGGATCGGTACAGGCGGGATGCAGTAGGCTCTCCGACAGTTTATTTGGAACCTCCCGCACACTCTGCTGCCTGTCTGCTCCTAGCCTTTGACACAAATGTATCAGTAAACTGCTAAATGTCAACCTAGGCACGTGGCACTGATACACTGTTTTCACATGTTTGTCGCGCCAACAATTCAAAGTAATCCGAAACATAAACAACCCCATTATTATGTTACCCCAGTGCCAACGGTGTATATAGCCAATGCAATATTGTGACAAGTTTGTCCTCAACGGAAACGTAATACTAAATCCACCACACCTCCTATTCTAAAGATTTTGGCAGACTTTAATCTTGACAATATTGATATACTTGTAGCTACTTTTACAATTCGAGTGTTTAAAAGACAGATATTTTTCATAGATAAGATCATTAAGGTTCAGGGCCACGAAAAACATTGACTTTTTTAAAATGTATAATTAGTTAAGCTGTTGTCTTTAGTTATAAAGCTATATCAAGGCAGTTTCCATATATGAGGCTCTCCCAGTGGGGTCCAAGTACCCTCGTTCCCTGAAAATATGACAAAATGTTCCCTTGTTCCCCAAAAATGTGTTGCTTTGTTCCCCATAAATGTTTTCAATGTTCCTTTGTTTCCCAAATAACAGACAATGTTCCATTGTTCCCCAAAAATAAATGGCCGTGTTCAATTGTTCCCCAAAACCCCTGGGAGACCCTCATATATACTCGGTAAAAAAAAAGAAATGGACCGGAGTTGATAATTGATGTTAAACAATGGAATAGGCGCCGTAATGTTATAATGCATATATACCATTGGAAATATACATTTGTGCCACGTTTAAAGCCGAAAACGTTATTAAACTCGAGAATAACTTGACAGAGAAATTATATCGTAAATGACCCAGGGGTAGGCGTAAAAATCGTGCAAAGGTTTTCAACAATAAATGTGACACAATGCATATTCGTAATTTTGTAATTCATAATTTTGCAATTTGTAATTTTGTAATTTTGTAATTCGTAATTTTGTAATTCGTAAATCAGTGGATAGAGACAATTGTAAACGATTTAAAACCGAAAACCGTTTTTAATTTGAGTATATCCGCCGCTAACATACAGTTCTGCACGTTTTCAGTAATGAGGTCATAAACAACCATTGATTTTCCCATATAGGCCTCCATTATAGCCTTTAGGGCTACCCTGATTTTCCTATATCTCGTAGCCATATATTCCATACCCATTGCCTGAAACTTACATCCAAGTGGTATTTACTGAAGAACTTTTTCTCGTAGCGAATCCAGTGAAAAGTGACTCACCCCCAGTTTTACAGGTTTTTTATTACCGCCAAATGTCAACATGTACCTACTTTCATTTTTCAGCCACAATTTTAAAAAATAACTACAAAAATATGTATTAAATGTTCCATTTTCAAGAAAACATATCTATGTTTGAATTCTCAAGTTGTTTTTTTACCGAGCATATTTATATTCAAAGACAATCTGTATATTTTATCCTGGCACGTGCACAGGAGCGATTAGTATTAATCGGAACGTTGGCACCTTCAACCAAGAGAATTTGAAAAGGGAAAGTCCCGAAATTCATGCTGTCTCAGGCCTTGAAACGGTTCATTTGTGATTTGTTTTTGGCGGATGGGTATGCATAGCTTTGAGTGGAGACAGAAATTTCGTCTGCTATCTGATTTTTTTTTAAAATATTTATATCTGTATTTCTTTTTGCTGTTTAATCAAAAATGTTTTAATAACATGTTGTATGTTGACATTTTAGCTATGCAAGTATCACTATAATCACATAGTTATACAATAAATCATAAATACAATGTTCACCCTATACAAATACGCAACCCTGTTTTTGTGCGGTAAGCAGTAACAACAACCAACAGCAACAACAACAACAACAACAACAGTAACAACACACAACAACAACAACAACCGTAATCCTTACATATTTCGTTCAAGTTTCGACCATTATGTAATTAAACATGAACATTTACTTTAGAGATAAGCGCTAATCATAGTCTCCAGGTTTTAAACTTTAACTCCTTCACATTCTTTACACGCATTGTCTGACTTACAAAACCTTATAAACAACCCACCTCGAGAAACTTAACCATTACACGGTGTTAACGAAACAATCTTGGGGTTTACAATGTTGAAATATAGAGTTGAGTTTATAGACAAAAATGCCGGTGAATTCATAGACAAGGGACGGACAATTGTTGGTGTGGCATGCCTATAACGGAATGCCTCCTGCTTGTTTTGTTGAGAGGTGTGTGGGGGTGGGAATGGGGGTGGGGGATGGTGGTGGGGCGAGTGCAATTTTACCATTGATGAATGTACATGTGTTTTGGCAAATTATATTTTTTTAGTTGATAATTCATACGCAAATACAAATCGACGGTAAAGAAACCATATTTGGCCACGCTGATACACAATAACATCACGTATTATCAACAGATTATTTGTTCATATTTGGTTTAGACACGATGCGAATAATATGACACTTTTTAATATTGAGCCTTCACATTTTACATCTCCTAGAAAAATACAATTTTAAAAATATTATTATTCATAATAAAACATATCAACTCGATCAAAATACGGTGTTAGTTAAGGTCTTGAATTCAAAATCGCCATAAATGTTGAAGGAATTTGGGCTTAAATTGCTTAAATAAACCCTGTCGCGTAACCTAGGATAGCACATATTACTATATAGAATGAACGTCCTTGTAAATATGGAGTCATGTTCATTGATAATGTTTTGGTCCATTAGACTAAACTCCCTCACACCCACCCCACCCTCCCCTCCTAAAAAGCTTGATGTGCCACCTTTAAGGTACCACGGCCTTTTTTTTGTGGCAAATATAAACCTGTTTAAACAAATATTTTGGAAGTTTAGACCAATCCTCCGATGATATTCGCGAGAAAGTGTTGATTCTTACGGATGCGGAAGATATACAGTACTGGTTCTACTCAGGAAAAGTGGGTGGTCTGCCTC
Source organism: Cyrtodaria siliqua (assembly GCA_037043455.1). Taxonomy (NCBI): domain Eukaryota; kingdom Metazoa; phylum Mollusca; class Bivalvia; order Adapedonta; family Hiatellidae; genus Cyrtodaria; species Cyrtodaria siliqua. The sequence continues at coordinate 80,736 of JAWPHD010005076.1, forward strand.
CTACGCTAAAAATCGACCGTCATGTATAACCTTAAATGTGCTGAAAATGACGTAAAACACCATTCACTCAACCATCGATGTTAGTCATACTGAGTACATGTGACACTTATTTGTAATGTATATGGTCTCCTTTCATTCTTTATAGAATACACTGTTACCTGTATTGTTATGTTTATTATATATAATATTGTAGCATGGTCACTTAAAATTCCCTTTGTAATATCACAGGTGTAAATCGTCAGAATAAATGGTGTACTACAACTACCGGTTATTGGAAGTTAGAGTGTGGCAGGGAGCTGAAATGGACATGCTACAAAACAAATAGAGTATGGTTTCATCTCGTTGGTTAATTTTAACACCTCGATGATCTACGCCCATCTCGGTGTTTAAATTATCCAACTCAATGCGACCATACCCTATCTATTATTTGTACTGTGACGACACTTGATTAAACTGTTATTTTACTGAATCTCGTAATAACATGTACAATAATTACAAAACAAACCCCACAAACATCAACAGCTCATATAACCTGTATCAAAATACGACCAAACAAAATATATCGATATGAACAATGGGATGGCTTGATAAGGTCTGTAAACTATTTTATCACGGTATCGATTTCTACACGTTATAATACAGGTCTATATTATATGGCAATTTAAACTATTTGTTGTATAAGGTTTATGTTTACGTTGTAATGTGATTTTTAATTAAAATACCCGTGAAATTGATATAATGACAGTGCTACGTATTTGTGAATGAATGAATACATTATTGTTTAGCGGCTGATCTACATATTGTCTAGGTTTCTGCGACCCCCGCCCCGCCCAACCCCTCACCCCCAGTGGAGAGGGGATGATATACACCGTGTCGTACTCTTACAATCGAAGATTCCTATGGCGCTTTAACGTGCTCAGAGAATAGACATCGATACATGGGTGCGTGCGGCTTAACGTCCTCATCCGACGGACTACGAGGCTAAGTTAAATTTATGCCTAAAGGCACACCCAATAAACTCAGTGGCGCCACCGGGGCTCGAACCCTAGATCTCTGGATTCGGATTCGACCGTGCTATCCATTTCGCCACCGCCGGTATTCAAAATGTACTACCATTTCTCGAATAAACGCGTTCAGGACTTATCAATAATTACACAATGTCCTGTTACTAGGCTTTATACCGCATATTGTATAATATGTTGCCACCTTACAAAACCTTCAGTCGTAATTTTATGGATTTTGAGAACTTGTCTGTATTATCCATTTAATTATGTAATCGTTCTTAAGTTTTCCCTGTCTTTTCTTTGAGATGACAGTAGCCTGCATCAGCAGCGGCTGCAATTGTAGCTGCGGCTGTAGTATTTGTGGTGCCATAGTGGTGGTGGTAGTGGGGTAGTGGTGGTGATGAGGGTGGTGGTGGTAGTGGTGATAGAGTAGTAGTAGCAGTAGCAGTAGCAGTAGCAGTAGCAGTAGCAGTAGCAGTAGCAGTAGCAGTAGCAGTAGCAGTAGTAGCAGTAGCAGTTGCAGTAGTAGTAGTAGTAGTAGTAGTAGTAGCAGCAGACGTAGTAGTACTAGTAGTAGTAGTAGTAGTAGTAGTAGTAGTAGGAGTAGTAGCAGCGGACGTAGTAGTAGTAGTAGCAGCAGCAGCAGTAGTAGTAGTAGTAGTAGCATCAGCAGCAGTAGTAGTAGTAGCAGACGTAGTAGTAGCAGCAGCAGTAGTAGTAGTAGTAGTAGTAGTAGTAGCAGCAGCAGTAGTAGTAGTAGTAGTAGTAGCAGCAGCAGCAGTAGTAGTAGTAGTAGTAGCAGACGTAGTAGTAGCAGCAGCAGTAGTAGTAGTAGTAGTAGTAGTAGTAGTAGTAGTAGTAGTAGCATCAGCAGCAGCAGTAGTAGTAGTAGTAGTAGTAGTAGTAGCAGACGTAGTAGTAGCAGCAGCAGTAGCAGTAGTAGTAGTAACCTCAGCAGCAGTAGCAGCAGTAGAAACAAATAGTAGTTATATCACTAGTATGTTAAGAAAGCTCTAATGTTTCCTTACCATAATCACTTGATACACCTCTACATGCAGAGCTTCATGTATTTCTCTGACCATATAAATGCTACGTTTTCCACTTTTAAAACTGTCTCTCACACACTAACACTGGTATGTGTAGCCAATTAGCGTCGCCCTTAGCAGTAAACTTGATACACACGAGTCTCTTTACTATAGTAAAATGCATTTCTATTTAAATACACACATCTATATAAATATCTATGTAGTTTAAATACCTTACCTGATATATAACAAACTTCCAAATATTTATCTAATGTCGTGTTTTTCACATTTCATAGCCATATATATTTCAATCGCCTGTCGCAAACACTGTCGATTCTTATTTTCTTGTCAATTCAAATACTAATCGTATTGTTTGTAAACTTAATAAAAGAACTTTCATGTACAAGAGCAACTCTATACAAAACTTTTAAAAGATTGACAGCAAAGCGGCCTTAACAACAGGGGAGATAATACACAAAAAAGTAGACCATTATTGGTTTTTAGCACACGAGAACAGAAACGGGCACCTGCTGTTTGTAAATTGACAATTAAAGCAGGCTTGGAGTATTTATCAAGTATTCAGTACATAGCCTTATTAACTCTGTACATTTTGAATGAAAACCAGTTTGCATACAATTAAATAAAAGATAATAATAATAATAATAAAAAGGTTTTCATCGTTATTCTACCGAAGGTTGTTGTCATATGATAAACAGTATACTTTTTGAAGTATTCAAATAATCGTTCAAATGATTTGCAATTATGCAAGATGTGTAAAACTATTTTTTTTCAAAAAATCTGACGAATACCCGGATGCACAATGGTATCCAAATACCCAAGTGTGACACTGGCAATGGCGCCATGAACTCGGGAATTAAACGCGACACGTTCTTGTTGCGCATTGTGTAATTTACGGAAAAGCCAAATCCGCCCACTAGTTTAGATGATATACCGAAGACACAATGCGGACGGACTGAAGAACGGACGGTCCTAACATTGTATGCACCGGCTCTTTGAGACGGGGGGCATAAAAACTAACGGGATGCCGCGAGTTTAAGAAAAAAAATCAAGATTGCCGTGTGTCCCTTTAAAGGTACAAGGGTAAATTAAATACTCGCCGAGATCACAAAGGGCGCAATATAGGTTTAAATAGAGAGACAAAACACAGGGGCAGAACAAATAATACGAGGGAAATAATACGTTATCACTGAAAAATCCGTTTACAAGAGCCAATCCGGGGATTTAGGGGCCACCTAAAACCCAGAAAGCATAGTTTTAACCTGTGTTTGACGGATATGCTTGATGAATTTAAGGGGGCGAGCGTAGTGTCCACCGTTGTTCATCCTAGATTTAACGACTTAAATATACAGAAAATGCACCAGAGTTCATTAAATGCCTGATGATATTGAGGGGGCGAGCGTAGGGTCCACCGTTGTTCATCCTAGATTTAACGACTAAAATATTCAGAAAATGCGCCCTAGTTCATTAAATGCCTGATGATATTTAGGGGGCGAGCGTATGGTCCACCGTTGTTACGACTAAAATATTCAGAAAATGCGCCAGAGTTCATTAAATGCCTTTTTTTCCGGGGCAGCATGCGTCCGGACCCCGTATCCCTCCGCTCAAGTGTTCACGCCTCCTAAACTTAAATTCTGGATCCGCACCTTGTCATACTAGTTATAAACTAAAGAGGAAACAAAACTCGTCAGCCACTTATTTTTATCCTCATGTACAGTATGGTGTTGTAGTTTTGTTTTGATGATTTTGTTTTGCGTTTTTGTTTCATAACAAATAGTCCTTCTGACAGCTCGTTTTTTACAGGGTTGGCAGATTAATTATACCCAGCTAGCAGGGTTTTAAACAACTTATTATAAATATCTACAACACACGGGGTTTGAATGCTACTGACTCTTCGAGACAATCCTGTTATGTGAAAGTAGAAGGTCAAGGTCACAGTAAAAGGCTACACCTTTTACATCAATACCCTATAGGGCGACATCTTTGAAACCCCTTGTGGGTCTATTTTAAATTGGGAATTCCCATTGTCTGATGGTAGTATCGAGGGTTCAGTGCACGACTATTGTATCTCCTTCTTAATTCATATGTAGTTAATATAGTTTTGCGCTGACCCTCGGCATGTACTGAGTTTAATGTCACACTCTTTCAGACGTATTATGACGGTGTCTACTGTGTCAGTGAGATCAATGTTCGACCTTATAGTTCCACCACACTTGAATACCACGCCGTAGATACATGCCACGGTACCCCACTCAGTCGCATTATACTGATACCGGACCGACCGGTTCTAGAATTATCCTTTATATGCTAAACGGCAAGCAAAGGAGATACTAGTACCATTTTTATGAAGTCTTTGGTATGACCCGGCCGGGGATTGAACCCACTACCACCCGCATGAGCGGCATTACGCTTTACCACTTTGCCACTGCCGATGGTAGATCGTGTTGCTGCCACGTAGAAGTGCAAGACGTATGGCATTTGACATCTGTGTTATGGACTTAAATCAACAACTTGAATGTAAAACATTAATGAGAATTAACAAAGTGTGAAAAGTGGAGGTCATAATTCTTGACCTACTAGTATAGTTGGTAGGAAAAATAGTGTTAAAGGTCGATCAGGAACACATAATCAAAACAACAACAACAACAAGGAAAAATATAAGCAAAACACGCGATATCACAAACATAAAATAATTAACAATAGCGCTACCGGAGCAGTCAGTGGCAAAAAGGCCGCTGGGAATTCGAACCAGGTTCTAGGTATAGGGAGCACATACAGACCAGGTTCTAGGTATAGGGAGCACATGTAAACCAGGTTCTAGGTATAGGGAGCACATACAAACCAGGTTCTAGGTATAGGGAGCACATACACACCAGGTTCTAGGTATACGGAGCACATACACACCAGGTTCTAGGTATAGGGAGCACATACAAACCAGGTTCTCGGTATAGGGAGCACATACAAACCATGTTCTAGGTATAGGGAGCACATACAAACCAGGTTCTAGGTATATGGAGCACATACAGACCAGGTTCTAGGTATAGGGAGCACATACAAACCAGGTTCTCGGTATAGGGAGCACATACAAGCCATGTTCTAGGTATAGGGAGCACATACAAACCAGGTTCTAGGTATATGGAGCACATACAGACCAGGTTCTAGGTATAGGGAGCACATACAAACCAGGTTCTAGGTATATGGAGCACATACAGACCAGGTTCTAGGTATAGGGAGCACATACAAACCAGGTTCTAGGTATATGGAGCACATACAGACCAGGTTCTAGGTATATGGAGCACATACAGACAAGGTTCTCGGTATAGGGAGCACATACAAACCAGGTTCTCGGTATAGGGAGCACATACAAACCAGGTTCTCGGTATAGGGAGCACATACAAACCAGGTTATAGGTATAGGGAGCACATACAAACCAGGTTCTAGGTATAGGGAGCACATACAAACCAGGTTGTAGGTATAGGGAGCACATGTAAACCAGGTTCTAGGTATAGGGAGCACATACAAACCAGGTTCTAGGTATAGGGAGCACATACAAACCAGGTTCTAGGTATATGGAGCACATACAGACCAGGTTCTCGGTATAGGGAGCACATACAAACCAGGTTCTCGGTATAGGGAGCACATACAAACCAGGTTCTAGGTATAGGGAGCACATACAAACCAGGTTGTAGGTATAGGGAGCACATACAAACCAGGTTGTAGGTATAGGGAGCACATGTAAACCAGGTTCTAGGTATAGGGAGCACATACAAACCAGGTTCTAGGTATAGGGAGCACATACAAACCAGGTTCTAGGTATATGGAGCACATACAGACCAGGTTCTCGGTATAGGGAGCACATACAAACCAGGTTCTCGGTATAGGGAGCACATACAAACCAGGTTATAGGTATAGGGAGCACATACAAACCAGGTTCTAGGTATAGGGAGCACATACAAACCAGGTTCTAGGTATATGGAGCACATACAGACCAGGTTCTCGGTATAGGGAGCACATACAAACCAGGTTGTAGGTATAGGGAGCACATACAAACCAGGTTGTAGGTATAGGGAGCACATGTAAACCAGGTTCTAGGTATAGGGAGCACATACAAACCAGGTTCTAGGTATAGGGAGCACATACAAACCAGGTCCTAGGTATATGGAGCACATACAGACCAGGTTCTCGGTATAGGGAGCACATACAGACCAGGTTCTCGGTATAGGGAGCACATACAAACCAGGTTATAGGTATAGGGAGCACACGTAAACCAGGTTCTAGGTATAGGGAGCACATACAAATCAGGTGCTAGGTATAGGGATCACATACACACCAGGTTCTATGTATAGGGAGCACATACAGACCAGGTTCTAGGTATAGGGAGCACATACAGACCAGGTTCTCGGTATAGGGAGCACATACAGACCAGGTTCTAGGTATAGGGAGCACATACAGACCAGGTTCTAGGTATAGGGAGCACATACAGACCAGGTTCTAGGTGTAGGGAGCACATACAAACCAGGTTCTATGTGTAGGGAGCACATACAAACCAGCTTCTAGGTATAGGGAGCACATACAGACCAGGTTCTAGGTAAAGGGAGCACATACAAACCAGGTTCTAGGTATAGGGAGCACATACAGACCAGGTTCTCGGTATAGGGAGCACATACATACCAGGTTCTCGGTATAGGGAGCACATACAGACCAGGTTCTAGGTATAGGGAGCACATACAAACCAGGTTCTCGGTATAGGGAGCACATACAGACCAGGTTCTAGGTATAGGGAGGACATACAGACCAGGTTCTCGGTATAGGGAGCACATACAGACCAGGTTCTCGGTATAGGGAGCACATACAGACCAGGTTCTATGTATAGGGAGCACATACAAACCAGGTTCTCGGTATAGGGAGCACATACAGACCAGGTTCTAGGTATAGGGAGCACATACAGACCAGGTTCTCGGTATAGGGAGCACATACAGACCAGGTTCTAGGTATAGGGAGCACATACAAACCAGGTTCTAGGTATAGGGAGCACATACAGACCAGGTTCTCGGTATAGGGAGCACATACAGACCAGGTTCTAGGTATAGGGAGCACATACAGACCAGGTTCTAGGTATAGGGAGCACATACAGACCAGGTTCTCGGTATAGGGAGCACATAAAACCAGGTTCTAGGTATAGGGAGCACATACAAACCAGGTTCGAGGTATAGGGAGCACATAGAGACCAGGTTCTCGGTATAGGGAGCACATACAGACCAGGTTCTAGGTATAGGGAGCACATACAGACCAGGTTCTCGGTATAGGGAGCACATACAGACCAGGTTCTAGGTATAGGGAGCACATACAGACCAGGTTCTAGGTATAGGTAGCACATACAGACCAGGTTCTAGGTATAGGGAGCACATACAGACTAGGATCTAGGTATAGGGAGCACATACAAACCAGGTTCTAGGTATAGGGAGCACATAGAGACCAGGTTCTCGGTATAGGGAGCACATACAGACCAGGTTCTAGGTATAGGGAGCACATACAAACCAGGTTCTCGGTATAGGGAGCACATACAGACCAGGTTCTAGGTATAGGGAGCACATACAGACCAGGTTCTCGGTATAGGGAGCACATACAGACCAGGTTCTAGGTATACGGAGCACATACAGACCAGGTTCTCGGTATACGGAGCACATACAGACCAGGTTCTAGGTATAGGGAGCACATACAAACCAGGTTTTAGGTATAGGGAGCACATACAAATCAGGTTTTAGGTATAGGGAGCACATACAAACCAGGTTCTCGGTATAGGGAGCACATACAGACCAGATTCTCGGTATAGGGAGCACATACAGACCACGCTCTAGGTATAGGGAGCACATACAAACCAGGTTCTCGGTATAGGGAGCACATACAGACCAGGTTCTCGGTATAGGGAGCACATACAGACCAGGTTCTAGGTATAGGGAGCACATACAGACCAGGTTCTCGGTATAGGGAGCACATACAGACCAGGTTCTAGGTATAGGGAGCTCATACAAACCAGGTTCTAGGTATAGGGAGCAATACAAACCAGGTTTTAGGTAAAGGGAGCTCATACAAACCAGGTTCTGGGTATAGGGAGCACATACAGACCAGGTTCTCGGTATAGGGAGCACATACAGACCAGGTTCTAGGTATAGGGAGCACATAAAAACCAGGTTCTAGGTATAGGGAGCACATACAAACCAGGTTCTCGGTATAGGGAGCACATACAAACCAGGTTCTAGGTATAGGGAGCACATACATACCAGGTTCTAGGTATAGGGAACACATACAAACCAGGTTCTAGGTATAGGGAGCACATAAAACCAGGTTCTAGTTAAAGGGAGCACATAAAACCAGGTTCTAGGTATAGGGAGCACATACAAACCAGGTTCTAGGTATAGGGAGCGCATATAGACCAGGTTCTCGGTATAGGGAGCGCATACAGACCAGGTTCTCGGTATAGGGAGCACATACAGACCAGGTTCTAGGTATAGGGAGCACATACAGACCAGGTTCTAGGTATAGGGAGCACATACAAACCAGGTTCTAGGTATACGGAGCACATACAAACCAGGTTCTCGGTATAGGGAGCACATACAGACCAGGTTCTCGGTATTTGTAGCGCATACAAACCAGGTTCTCGGTATAGGGAGCACATACAGACCAGGTTCTCGGTATAGGGAGCACATACAGACCAGGTCCTAGGTATAGGGAGCACATACAGACCAGGTTCTAGGTATACGGAGCACATACAAACCAGGTTCTAGGTATAGAGAGCACATAAAAACCAGGTTCTAGGAAAAGGGAGCACATACAAACCAGGTTCTCGGTATAGGGAGCACTTATAGACCAGGTTCTAGGTATAGGGAGCACATACAAACAAGGTTCTAGGTATAGGGAGCACATACAAACCAGGTTCTAGGTATAGGGAGCACATACAAACCAGGTTCTAGGTATACGGAGCACATACAAACAAGGTTCTAGGTATAGGGAGCACATACAAACCAGGTTCTCGGTATAGGGAGCACATACAAACCAGGTTCTAGGTATAGGGAGCACATACAAACCAGATTCTAGGTATAGGGAGCACATACAGACCAGGTTCTCGGTATAGGGAGCACATACAGACCAGGTTCTCGGTATAGGGAGCACATACAGACCAGGTTCTAGGTATACGGAGCACATACAAACCAGGTTCTCGGTATAGGGAGCACATACAGACCAGGTTCTCGGTATAGGGAGCACATACAAACCAGGTTCTAGGTATAGGTAGCACATACAAACCAGGTTCTCGGTATAGGGAGCACATACAAACCAGGTTCTCGGTATAGGGAGCACATACAGACCAGGTTCTCGGTATAGGGAGCACATACAGACCAGGTTCTATGTAGAGGGAGCACATACAAACCAGGTTCTAGGTATAGGGAGCACATACAAACCAGTTTCTCGGTATAGGGAGCACATACAGACCAGGTTCTCGGTATAGGGAGCACATACAGACCAGGTTCTCGGTATAGGGAGCACATACAAACCAGGTTCTAGGTATAGGGAGCACATACAAACCAGGTTCTAGGTATAGGGAGCACATAAAACCAGGTTCTAGGTATAGGGAGCACATACAAACCAGGTTCTCGGTATAGGGAGCACATACAGACCAGGTTCTAGTTATAGGGAGCACATACAGACCAGGTTCTCGGTATAGGGAGCACATACAAACCAGGTTCTCGGTATAGGGAGCACATACAAACCAGGTTCTAGGTATAGGGAGCACATACAAACCAGGTTCTCGGTATAGGGAGCACATACAGACCAGGGTCTCGGTATAGGGAGCACATACAAACCAGGTTCTCGGTATAGGGAGCACATACAAACCAGGTTCTTGGTATAGGGAGCACATAAAACCAGGTTCTAGGTATAGGGAGCACATACAAACCAGGTTCTCGGTATAGGGAGCACATACAAACCAGGTTCTAGGTATAGGGAGCACATACAATTTGAAAGCTCTATTAATTATACCAAATACATACATGTAATTGCATGCGACTATAAAACCTTTTTGTACGGACATACGGACGGACGGACTGACATGTGTAAAACAATGTTTCGTGTGGGGTCATATAGAAATGCCAAAAATAAAGTCAAATTTCCAGCATATGTACCCGAAGCACCAGAAACAGCTCTTAGAAGTAACAGTGATGGTGGCGCCAATCTTGCTCTGTTTTCTTCAGGGCAAAATTAGTAGTATTCAGATGTGGGTCGGCGTGCATCTGCGCCTGTAATAAAATGTGCTGAGGGTGTGAAAGAAAACCAAATTTAGAATAATGAGAAAAAGGCAGAGGTAGACAATAGTGAATACAGAATAAGGAACAGTCAGTAGAGAGAATCTGAATAAGGAACATCCATTAGCTGCACAGAGGATCACATAAAGCACAGACAAAGAAAGTAGTAAATACTGAATAATGTACACAAAGTAGTCAATGAGTAATTAAGGAACAGACTGTTGTGAATATCGAATAAGGCACATGCAGTAGTGAATAAGGAATAAGGACAGACAATTATGAATACAGATTAAGTCAAAGACAGTAGTGACTACTGAATACGGCACAAACCGTAATGACTACTGAATACGGCACAAACAGTAGTGAATACAGAATAAGGCACGGGCAGTAGTGAATACCGAATAAGGCACAGACAGTAGTGAATACCAAATAAGGCACAGACAGTAGTGATTACCGAATAAGGCACAGACAGTAGTGAATACCGAATAAGGCACAGACAGTAGGGAATACAGAATAAGGCAGGGACAGTAGTGAATACTGAATAAGGCACGGACAGTAGTGAATACAAAATAAGGCACGGACAGTAGTGAATACAGAATAAGGCAGGGACAGTAGTGAATACTGAATAAGGCACGGACAGTAGTGAATACAGAATAAGGCACGGACAGTAGTGAATACAGAATAAATCAGACAGTAGCGAAAACAGAATACAGAATCAGGCAGACAGTAGCGAAAACAGAATAAGGCACGGACAGTATTGAAAACAGAATAAGGCAAAGACAGTAGTGGATACAGAATAAGGCACAGACAGTAGTGGATACAGAATAAGGCACAGACAGTAGTGAATACTGAATAAGGCAAAGACAGTAGTGAATACAGAATAAGGCAAAGACAGTAGCGAATAAAGAATAAGGCAAAGACAGTAGCGAATACAGAGTAAGGCACATACAGTAGTGAATACTGAATAAGGCAAAGACAGTAGTGAATACAGAATAAGGCACAGACAGTGTTGAATACAGAATAAGGCACAGACAGTGGTGAATACAGAATAAGGCACAGACAGTGGTGATTACAGAATAAGGCACAGACAGTGTTGAATACAGAATAAGGCACATACAGTGGTGAATACAGAATAAGGCACAGACAGTGGTGAATACAGAATAAGGCAAAGACAGTGGTGATTACAGAATAAGGCACAGACAGTGGTGAATACAGAATAAGGCACAGACAATGGTGAATACAGAATAAGGCAAAGACAGTGGTGAATACAGAATAAGGCAAAGACAGAGGTGAATACTGAATAAGGCAAAGACAGTGGTGATTACAGAATAAGGCAAAGACAGAGGTGAATACTGAATAAGGCACAGACAGTGGTGAATACAGAATCAGGCACAGACAGAGGTGAATACAGAATAAGGCAAAGACAGAGGTGAATACTGAATAAGGCACAGACAGTGGTGAATACAGAATCAGGCACAGACAGTGGTGAATACAGAATAAGGCAAAGACAGTAGTGGATACAGAATAAGGCACAGACAGTGGTGAATACAGAATCAGGCACAGACAGTGGTGAATACAGAATAAGGCAAAGACAGAGGTGAATACTGAATAAGGCACAGACAGTGGTGAATACAGAATCAGGCACAGACAGAGGTGAATACAGAATAAGGCAAAGACAGAGGTGAATACTGAATAAGGCACAGACAGTGGTGAATACAGAATCAGTCACAGACAGTGGTGAATACAGAATAAGGCAAAGACAGTAGTGGATACAGAATAAGGCAAAGACAGTAGTGAATACAGAATAAGGCAGAGACAGTAGTGAATACTGAATAAGGCAAAGACAGTAGTGAATACAGAATAAGGCAAAGACAGTAGTGAATACAGAATAAGGCAAAGACAGTAGTGGATACAGAATAAGGCACAGACAGTAGTGAAAACTGAATAAGGCAAATACAGTGGTGAATACAGAATCAGGCACAGACAGTGGTGAATACAGAATAAGGCAAAGACAGTAGTGGATACAGAATAAGGCACAGACAGTAGTGAATACTGAATAAGGCAAAGACAGTAGCGAATACAGAGTAAGGCACAGACAGTAGCGAATACAGAATAAGGCAAAGACAGTAGCGAATAAAGAATAAGGCACAGACAGTGTTGAATACAGAATAAGGCACAGACAGTGGTGAATACAGAATAAGGCAAAGACAGTAGCGAATACAGAATAAGGCAAAGACAGTAGCGAATAAAGAATAAGGCACAGACAGTGTTGAATACAGAATAAGGCACAGACAGTAGCGAATACAGAATAAGGCACAGACAGTGTTGAATACAGAATAAGGCACAGACAGTGGTGAATACAGAATAAGGCACAGACAGTGGTGATTACAGAATAAGGCACAGACAGTGTTGAATACAGAATAAGGCACAGACAGTGGTGAATACAGAATAAGGCACAGACAGTGGTGAATACAGAATAAGGCAAAGACAGTGGTGATTACAGAATAAGGCACAGACAGTGGTGAATACAGAATAAGGCACAGACAATGGTGAATACAGAATAAGGCAAAGACAGTGGTGATTACAGAATAAGGCAAAGACAGAGGTGAATACTGAATAAGGCACAGACAGTGGTGAATACAGAATAAGGCACATACAGTGGTGAATAAAGAATAAGGCAAAGACAGGAGTGGATACATAATAAGGCACAGACAGTAGTGGATACAGAATAAGGCAAAGACAGTAGTGGATACATAATAAGGCAAAGACAGTAGTGGATACATAATAAGGCAAAGACAGTAGTGAATACAGAATAAGGCAAAGACAGTAGTGGATACAGAATAAGGCACAGACAGTAGTGAATACTGAATAAGGCAAAGACAGTAGTGAATAAAGAAAAAGGCAAAGACAGTAGTGGATACAGAATAAGGCACAGACAGTAGTGAATACTGAATAAGGCAAAGACAGTAGTGAATAAAGAATAAGGTAAAGACAGTAGTGGATACAGAATAAGGCACAGACAGTAGTGAATACCGAATAAGGCAAATACAGTCGTGAATACAGAATAAGGTAAAGACAGTAGTGGATACAGAATAAGGCAAAGACAGTAGTGAATACCGAGTAAGGCACAGACAGTAATGAATACCGAATAAGGCAAAGACAGTAGTGAATACAGAATAAGGCAAAGACACTAGTGAATACAGAATAAGGCAAAGACACTAGTGAATACCGGATACGGCACAGACAGTAGTGAATACCGAATAAGGCTAAGACAGTAGTGAATACCGAATAAGGCAAAGACAGTAGTGAATAAAGATTAAGGCAAAGACAGTAGTGGATACAGATTAAGGCACATACAGTAGTGAATACTGAATAAGGCAAAGACAGTAGTGAATACAGAATAAGGCAAAGACAGTAGTGAATACAGAATAAGGCAATAAGGCACAGACAGTAGTGAATACTGAAAAAGGCACAGACAGTAGTGAATACAGAATAAGGCACATGCAGTGGTGAATACAGAATAAGGCACGGACAGTAGTGGATACAGAATAAGGCACAGACCGTGGTGGATACAGAATAAGGCACGGACAGTAGTGAATACTGAAAAAGGCAAAGACAGTAGTGAATACTGAATAAGGCAAAGACAGTAGTGAATACAGAATAAGGCACGGACAGTGGTGAATACAGAATAAGGCACAGACCGTGGTGGATACAGAATAAGGCACGGACAGTAGTGGATACAGAATAAGGCACAGACAGTAGTGAATACTGAATAAGGCAAAGACAGTAGTGAATACAGAATAAGGCACAGACAGTAGTGAATACTGAAAAAGGCAAAGACAGTAGTGAATACAGAATAAGGCACGGACAGTGGTGAATACAGAATAAGGCACAGACCGTGGTGGATACAGAATAAGGCACGGACAGTAGTGGATACTGAATAAGGCAAAGACAGTAGTGAATACAGAATAAGGCAAAGACAGTAGTGAATACTGAATAAGGCAAAGACAGTAGTGAATACAGAATAAGGCAAAGACAGTAGTGAATACAGAATAAGGCACATGCAGTGGTGAATACAGAATAAGGCACGGACAGTAGTGGATACAGAATAAGGCACAGACCGTGGTGGATACAGAATAAGGCACAGACCGTGGTGGATACAGAATAAGGCACGGACAGTAGTGAATACTGAATAAGGCACGGACAGTAGTGAATACAGAATAAGGCAAAGACAGTAGTGAATACTGAATAAGGCAAAGACAGTAGTGAATACTGAATAAGGCACAGACAGTAGTGAATACTGAATAAGGCAAAGACAGTAGTGAATACAGAATAAGGCAAAGACAGTAGTGAATACAGAATAAGGCACATACAGTAGTGAATACAGAATAAGGCACAGACAGTAGTGAATACTGAATAAGGCACAGACAGTAGTGAATACAGAATAAGGCACAGACAGTAGTGAATACAGAATAAGGCAGGGACAGTAGTGAATACAGAATAAGGCACGGACAGTAGTGAATACTGAATAAGGCAAAGACAGTAGTGAATACAGAATAAGGCACAGACAGTAGTGGATACAGAATAAGGCACAGACAGTAGTGAATACTGAATAAGGCAAAGACAGTAGTGAATACAGAATAAGGCAAAGACAGTAGTGAATACAGAATAAGGCACAGACAGTAGTGAATACAGAATAAGGCAAAGACAGTAGTGACTACAGAATAAGGCACAGACAGTAGTGAATACAGAATAAGGCACAGACAGTAGTGAATACTGAATAAGGCAAAGACAGTAGTGACTACAGAATAAGGCACAGACAGTAGTGAATACAGAATAAGGCAAAGACAGTAGTGGATACAGAATAAGGCACAGACAGTAGTGACTACAGAATAAGGCACAGACAGTAGTGAATACAGAATAAGGCAAAGACAGTAGTGGATACAGAATAAGGCACAGACAGTAGTGAATACTGAATAAGGCAAAGACAGTAGTGACTACAGAATAAGGCACAGACAGTAGTGAATACAGAATAAGGCACAGACAGTAGTGAATACTGAATAAGGCAAAGACAGTAGTGAATACAGAATAAGGCAAAGATAGTAGTGGATACAGAATAAGGCACAGACAGTAGTGAATACAGAATAAGGCAAAGACAGTAGTGAATAAACAATAAGGCAAAGACAGTAGTGTATACATAATAAGGCACAGACAGTAGTGAATACTGAATAAGGCAAAGACAGTAGTGGATACAGAATAAGGCACAGACAGTAGTGGATACTGAATAAGGCACAGACAGTAGTGAATACAGAATAAGGCACAGACAGTAGTGTATACTGAATAAGGCAAAGACAGTAGTGAATACAGAATAAGGCAAAGACAGTAGTGGATACAGAATAAGGCACAGACAGTAGTGAATACTGAATAAGGCAAAGACAGTAGTGAATACAGAATAAGGCACAGACAGTAGTGTATACATAATAAGGCACAGACAGTAGTAGATACAGAATAAGGCAAAGACAGTAGTGAATAAACAATAAGGCAAAGACAGTAGTGTATACATAATAAGGCACAGACAGTAGTGAATACTGAATAAGGCAAAGACAGTAGTGGATACAGAATAAGGCACAGACAGTAGTGGATACTGAATAAGGCACAGACAGTAGTGAATACCGAATAAGGCACAGACAGTAGTGAATACTGAATAAGGCAAAGACAGTAGTGAATACTGAATAAGGCACAGACAGTAGTGAATACAGAATAAGGCAAAGACAGTAGTGAATACAGAATAAGGCACAGACAGTAGTGAATACCGAATAAGGCACAGACAGTAGTGGATACCGAATAAGGCAAAGACAGTAGTGTATACATAATAAGGCACAGACCGTGGTGAATACAGAATAAGGCACAGACAGTAGTGGATACAGAATAAGGCACAGACAGTAGTGAATACAGAATAAGGCACAGACCGTGGTGAATACAGAATAAGGCACAGACAGTAGTGAATACCGAATAAGGCAAAGACAGTAGTGTATACATAATAAGGCACAGACAGTAGTGAATACAGAATAAGGCACGGACAGTAGTGGATACAGAATAAGGCACAGACAGTAGTGAATACTGAATAAGGCAAAGACAGTAGTGAATACAGAATAAGGCACAGACAGTAGTGGATACAGAATAAGGCACAGACAGTAGTGAATACCGAATAAGGCACAGACAGAAGTGAATACAGAATAAGGCAAATACAGTATTGAATACAGAATAAGGCAAAGACAGTAGTGAATACCGAATAAGGCACAGACAGTAGTGAATACCGAATAAGGCAAAGACAGTAGTGAAAACCGAATAAGGCACAGACCGTGGTGAATACAGAATAAGGCACAGACAGTAGTGAATACTGAATAAGGCAAAGACAGTAGTGAATACAGAATAAGGCACAGACAGTAGTGTATACATAATAAGGCACAGACAGTAGTGAATACTGAATAAGGCACAGACAGTAGTGAATACTGAATAAGGCAAAGACAGTAGTGTATACATAATAAGGCACAGACCGTGGTGAATACAGAATAAGGCACAGACAGTAGTGAATACCGAATAAGGCACAGACCGTGGTGAATACAGAATAAGGCACAGACAGTAGTGAATACTGAATAAGGCAAAGACAGTAGTGGATACAGAATAAGGCACAGACAGTAGTGTATACATAATAAGGCACAGACAGTAGTAGATACAGAATAAGGCACAGACAGTAGTGAATACTGAATAAGGCACAGACAGTAGTGAATACTGAATAAGGCAAAGACAGTAGTGTATACATAATAAGGCACAGACCGTGGTGAATACAGAATAAGGCACAGACAGTAGTGAATACCGAATAAGGCACAGACCGTGGTGAATACAGAATAAGGCACAGACAGTAGTGAATACTGAATAAGGCAAAGACAGTAGTGGATACAGAATAAGGCACAGACAGTAGTGTATACATAATAAGGCACAGACCGTGGTGAATACAGAATAAGGCAAAGACAGTAGTGAATACATAATAAGGCACAGACAGTAGTGGATACTGAATAAGGCACAGACAGTAGTGTATACATAATAAGGCACAGACCGTGGTGAATACAGAATAAGGCACAGACAGTAGTGAATACCGAATAAGGCACAGACCGTGGTGAATACAGAATAAGGCACAGACAGTGGTGAATACTGAATAAGGCAAAGACAGTGGTGAATACAGAATAAGGCACAGACAGTAGTGTATACTGAATAAGGCAAAGACAGTAGTGGATACAGAATAAGGCACAGACAGTAGTGAATACAGAATAAGGCACAGACAGTAGTGAATACTGAATAAGGCAAAGACAGTAGTGGATACAGAATAAGGCACAGACAGTAGTGTATACATAATAAGGCACAGACAGTAGTGAATACTGAATAAGGCACAGACAGTAGTGAATACTGAATAAGGCAAAGACAGTAGTGTATACATAATAAGGCACAGACAGTAGTGAATACAGAATAAGGCACAGACAGTAGTGAATACAGAATAAGGCACAGACAGTAGTGAATACAGAATAAGGCACAGACAGTAGTGTATACAGAATAAGGCACAGACAGTAGTGAATACAGAATAAGGCACAGACAGTAGTGTATACAGAATAAGGCACAGACAGTAGTGAATACAGAATAAGGCACAGACAGTAGTGTATACTGAATAAGGCAAAGACAGTAGTGGATACAGAATAAGGCACAGACAGTAGTGGATACAGAATAAGGCACAGACAGTAGTGAATACAGAATAAGGCACAGACAGTAGTGTATACTGAATAAGGCAAAGACAGTAGTGGATACAGAATAAGGCACAGACAGTAGTGAATACAGAATAAGGCACAGACAGTAGTGAATACTGAATAAGGCAAAGACAGTAGTGGATACAGAATAAGGCACAGACAGTAGTGAATACTGAATAAGGCACAGACAGTAGTGAATACTGAATAAGGCAAAGACAGTAGTGAATACTGAATAAGGCACAGACCGTGGTGAATACAGAATAAGGCACAGACAGTAGTGTATACATAATAAGGCACAGACAGTAGTGAATACAGAATAAGGCACAGACAGTAGTGTATACATAATAAGGCACAGACAGTAGTGAATACAGAATAAGGCACGGACAGTAGTGAATACCGAATAAGGCAAAGACAGTAGTGAATACAGAATAAGGCAAAGACAGTAGTGTATACATAATAAGGCACAGACAGTAGTGAATACAGTATAAGGCAAAGACAGTAGTGAATACAGAATAAGGCAAAGACAGTAGTGTATACATAATAAGGCACAGACCGTGGTGAATACTGAATAAGGCAAAGACAGTAGTGAATACTGAATAAGGCAAAGACAGTAGTGGATACAGAATAAGGCACAGACAGTAGTGTATACATAATAAGGCACAGACAGTAGTGAATACAGAATAAGGCACGGACAGTAGTGAATACCGAATAAGGCAAAGACAGTAGTGAATACAGAATAAGGCAAAGACAGTAGTGTATACATAATAAGGCACAGACAGTAGTGAATACAGAATAAGGCAAAGACAGTAGTGTATACATAATAAGGCACAGACAGTAGTGAATACTGAATAAGGCACAGACAGTAGTGAATACAGAATAAGGCACAGACAGTAGTGAATACTGAATAAGGCACAGACAGTAGTGAATACAGAATAAGGCACAGACAGTAGTGAATACTGAATAAGGCAAAGACAGTAGTGGATACAGAATAAGGCACAGACAGTAGTGTATACATAATAAGGCACAGACAGTAGTGAATACTGAATAAGGCACAGACAGTAGTGAATACTGAATAAGGCAAAGACAGTAGTGAATACTGAATAAGGCACAGACCGTGGTGAATACAGAATAAGGCACAGACAGTAGTGTATACATAATAAGGCACAGACAGTAGTGAATACAGAATAAGGCACGGACAGTAGTGGATACAGAATAAGGCACAGACAGTAGTGGATACAGAATAAGGCAAAGACAGTAGTGAATACAGAATAAGGCACAGACAGTAGTGTATACATAATAAGGCACAGACAGTAGTGGATACAGAATAAGGCACAGACAGTAGTGAATACCGAATAAGGCACAGACAGTAGTGAATACCGAATAAGGCACAGACAGTAGTGAATACCGAATAAGGCACAGACAGTAGTGTATACATAATAAGGCACAGACAGTAGTGAATACAGAATAAGGCACAGACAGTAGTGTATACATAATAAGGCACAGACAGTAGTGAATACAGAATAAGGCACAGACAGTAGTGAATACTGAATAAGGCAAAGACAGTAGTGGATACAGAATAAGGCACAGACAGTAGTGTATACATAATAAGGCACAGACAGTAGTGAATACAGAATAAGGCACGGACAGTAGTGGATACAGAATAAGGCACAGACAGTAGTGAATACTGAATAAGGCACAGACAGTAGTGTATACATAATAAGGCACAGACAGTAGTGTATACAGAATAAGGCACAGACAGTAGTGAATACAGAATAAGGCACAGACAGTAGTGAATACTGAATAAGGCACAGACAGTAGTGAATACAGAATAAGGCACAGACAGTAGTGAATACTGAATAAGGCACAGACAGTAGTGAATACTGAATAAGGCAAAGACAGTAGTGAATACTGAATAAGGCACAGACAGTAGTGAATACAGAATAAGGCACAGACAGTAGTGAATACAGAATAAGGCACAGACAGTAGTGAATACTGAATAAGGCAAAGACAGTAGTGAATACAGAATAAGGCACAGACAGTAGTGTATACATAATAAGGCACAGACAGTAGTGAATACAGAATAAGGCACAGACAGTAGTGAATACAGAATAAGGCAAAGACAGTAGTGAATACTGAATAAGGCACAGACAGTAGTGAATACTGAATAAGGCAAAGACAGTAGTGTATACATAATAAGGCACAGACCGTGGTGAATACAGAATAAGGCACAGACAGTGGTGAATACATAATAAGGCACAGACAGTAGTGAATACTGAATAAGGCAAAGACAGTAGTGTATACATAATAAGGCACAGACCGTAGTGGATACAGAATAAGGCACAGACAGTAGTGAATACTGAATAAGGCACAGACAGTAGTGTATACATAATAAGGCACAGACAGTAGTGAATACCGAATAAGGCAAAGACAGTAGTGAATACCGAATAAGGCAAAGACAGTAGTGAATACAGAATAAGGCACAGACAGTAGTGTATACATAATAAGGCACAGACAGTAGTGAATACTGAATAAGGCACAGACAGTAGTGAATACTGAATAAGGCAAAGACAGTAGTGTATACATAATAAGGCAAAGACAGTAGTGGATACAGAATAAGGCAAAGACAGTAGTGGATACAGAATAAGGCAAAGACAGTAGTGGATACAGAATAAGGCACAGACAGTAGTGAATACTGAATAAGGCACAGACAGTAGTGAATACTGAATAAGGCAAAGACAGTAGTGTATACATAATAAGGCACAGACAGTAGTGAATACTGAATAAGGCACAGACAGTAGTGAATACTGAATAAGGCACAGACAGTAGTGAATACTGAATAAGGCAAAGACAGTAGTGGATACATAATAAGGCACAGACAGTAGTGAATACTGAATAAGGCACAGACAGTAGTGAATACTGAATAAGGCAAAGACAGTAGTGTATACATAATAAGGCACAGACAGTAGTGAATACTGAATAAGGCACAGACAGTAGTGAATACTGAATAAGGCACAGACAGTAGTGAATACTGAATAAGGCAAAGACAGTAGTGGATACATAATAAGGCACAGACAGTAGTGGATACAGAATAAGGCACAGACAGTAGTGAATACTGAATAAGGCACAGACAGTAGTGAATACTGAATAAGGCAAAGACAGTAGTGTATACATAATAAGGCACAGACAGTAGTGAATACTGAATAAGGCACAGACAGTAGTGAATACTGAATAAGGCACAGACAGTAGTGAATACTGAATAAGGCAAAGACAGTAGTGGATACATAATAAGGCACAGACAGAAGTGAATACTGAATAAGGCACAGACAGTAGTGAATACTGAATAAGGCAAAGACAGTAGTGTATACATAATAAGGCAAAGACAGTAGTGGATACAGAATAAGGCAAAGACAGTAGTGGATACAGAATAAGGCAAAGACAGTAGTGGATACAGAATAAGGCAAAGACAGTAGTGAATACTGAATAAGGCAAAGACAGTAGTGAATACTGAATAAGGCAAAGACAGTAGTGGATACAGAATAAGGCACAGACAGTAGTGTATACATAATAAGGCACAGACAGTAGTGGATACAGAATAAGGCAAAGACAGTAGTGGATACATAATAAGGCACAGACAGTAGTGGATACAGAATAAGGCAAAGACAGTAGTGAATACTGAATAAGGCAAAGACAGTAGTGAATACTGAATAAGGCAAAGACAGTAGTGGATACAGAATAAGGCACAGACAGTAGTGTATACATAATAAGGCAAAGACAGTAGTGAATACAGAATAAGGCACAGACAGTAGTGAATACTGAATAAGGCAAAGACATTAGTGGATACAGAATAAGGCACAGACAGTAGTGGATACAGAATAAGGCACAGACAGTAGTGAATACTGAATAAGGCAAAGACAGTAGTGGATACAGAATAAGGCACAGACAGTAGTGTATACATAATAAGGCACAGACAGTAGTGGATACATAATAAGGCACAGACAGTAGTGGATACAGAATAAGGCAAAGACAGTAGTGAATACTGAATAAGGCACAGACAGTAGTGAATACTGAATAAGGCAAAGACAGTAGTGTATACATAATAAGGCACAGACCGTGGTGAATACAGAATAAGGCACAGACAGTAGTGAATACAGAATAAGGCAAAGACCGTAGTGTATACATAATAAGGCACAGACCGTGGTGAATACAGAATAAGGCACATACAGTAGTGAATACCGAATAAGGCAAAGACAGTAGTGGATACAGAATAAGGCACAGACAGTAGTGGATACAGAATAAGGCACAGACAGTAGTGAATACCGAATAAGGCAAAGACAGTAGTGGATACAGAATAAGGCACAGACAGTAGTGGATACAGAATAAGGCACAGACAGTAGTGAATACCGAATAAGGCACAGACAGTAGTGAATACTGAATAAGGCAAAGACAGTAGTGAATACAGAATAAGGCACAGACAGTAGTGGATACCGAATAAGGCAAAGACAGTAGTGAATACAGAATAAGGCAAAGACAGTAGTGGATACAGAATAAGGCACAGACAGTAGTGAATACAGAATAAGGCAAAGACAGTAGTGAATACTGAATAAGGCAAAGACAGTAGTGAATACAGAATAAGGCAAAGACAGTAGTGTATACATAATAAGGCACAGACAGTAGTGAATACTGAATAAGGCAAAGACAGTAGTGGATACAGAATAAGGCACAGACAGTAGTGGATACTGAATAAGGCACAGACAGTAGTGAATACCGAATAAGGCACAGACAGTAGTGAATACCGAATAAGGCACAGACAGTAGTGGATACCGAATAAGGCAAAGACAGTAGTGTATACATAATAAGGCACAGACAGTAGTGGATACAGAATAAGGCACAGACAGTAGTGTATACATAATAAGGCACAGACAGTAGTGGATACATAATAAGGCACAGACAGTAGTGGATACAGAATAAGGCAAAGACAGTAGTGAATACTGAATAAGGCACAGACAGTAGTGAATACTGAATAAGGCAAAGACAGTAGTGTATACATAATAAGGCACAGACCGTGGTGAATACAGAATAAGGCACAGACAGTAGTGAATACAGAATAAGGCAAAGACCGTAGTGGATACAGAATAAGGCACAGATCGTGGTGAATACAGAATAAGGCACATACAGTAGTGAATACCGAATAAGGCAAAGACAGTAGTGGATACAGAATAAGGCACAGACAGTAGTGGATACAGAATAAGGCACAGACAGTAGTGAATACCGAATAAGGCAAAGACAGTAGTGGATACAGAATAAGGCACAGACAGTAGTGGATACAGAATAAGGCACAGACAGTAGTGAATACCGAATAAGGCACAGACAGTAGTGAATACTGAATAAGGCAAAGACAGTAGTGAATACAGAATAAGGCACAGACAGTAGTGGATACCGAATAAGGCAAAGACAGTAGTGAATACAGAATAAGGCAAAGACAGTAGTGGATACAGAATAAGGCACAGACAGTAGTGAATACAGAATAAGGCAAAGACAGTAGTGAATACTGAATAAGGCAAAGACAGTAGTGAATACAGAATAAGGCAAAGACAGTAGTGTATACATAATAAGGCACAGACAGTAGTGAATACTGAATAAGGCAAAGACAGTAGTGGATACAGAATAAGGCACAGACAGTAGTGGATACTGAATAAGGCACAGACAGTAGTGAATACCGAATAAGGCACAGACAGTAGTGAATACCGAATAAGGCACAGACAGTAGTGGATACCGAATAAGGCAAAGACAGTAGTGTATACATAATAAGGCACAGACAGTAGTGGATACAGAATAAGGCACAGACAGTAGTGAATACAGAATAAGGCACAGACCGTGGTGAATACAGAATAAGGCACAGACAGTAGTGAATACCGAATAAGGCACAGACAGTAGTGAATACCGAATAAGGCAAAGACAGTAGTGTATACATAATAAGGCACAGACAGTAGTGAATACTGAATAAGGCACAGACAGTAGTGAATACAGAATAAGGCAAAGACAGTAGTGAATACAGAATAAGGCACAGACAGTAGTGAATACCGAATAAGGCACAGACAGTAGTGGATACCGAATAAGGCACAGACAGTAGTGAATACCGAATAAGGCACAGACAGTAGTGTATACATAATAAGGCACAGACAGTAGTGTATACATAATAAGGCACAGACAGTAGTGTATACATAATAAGGCACAGACAGTAGTGAATACTGAATAAGGCACGGACAGTAGTGAATACCGAATAAGGCAAAGACAGTAGTGAATACTGAATAAGGCAAAGACAGTAGTGAATACAGAATAAGGCAAAGACAGTAGTGAATACTGAATAAGGCAAAGACAGTAGTGAATACAGAATAAGGCAAAGACAGTAGTGTATACATAATAAGGCACAGACAGTAGTGAATACTGAATAAGGCAAAGACAGTAGTGGATACAGAATAAGGCACAGACAGTAGTGTATACATAATAAGGCACAGACAGTAGTGAATACTGAATAAGGCAAAGACAGTAGTGAATACCGAATAAGGCAAAGACAGTAGTGAATACCGAATAAGGCAAAGACAGTAGTGGATACAGAATAAGGCACAGACCGTAGTGAATACAGAATAAGGCACAGACCGTGGTGAATACAGAATAAGGCACAGACAGTAGTGGATACAGAATAAGGCACAGACAGTAGTGAATACAGAATAAGGCACAGACCGTGGTGAATACAGAATAAGGCACAGACAGTAGTGAATACCGAATAAGGCACAGACAGTAGTGGATACCGAATAAGGCAAAGACAGTAGTGTATACATAATAAGGCACAGACAGTAGTGGATACAGAATAAGGCACAGACAGTAGTGAATACAGAATAAGGCACAGACCGTGGTGAATACCGAATAAGGCACAGACAGTAGTGAATACCGAATAAGGCACAGACAGTAGTGGATACAGAATAAGGCAAAGACAGTAGTGTATACATAATAAGGCACAGACAGTAGTGAATACAGAATAAGGCAGGGACAGTAGTGAATACAGAATAAGGCACAGACAGTAGTGGATACCGAATAAGGCACAGACAGTAGTGTATACATAATAAGGCACAGACAGTAGTGAATACTGAATAAGGCACAGACAGTAGTGAATACA
The DNA here is from genome assembly GCA_037043455.1 of Cyrtodaria siliqua. Taxonomy (NCBI): domain Eukaryota; kingdom Metazoa; phylum Mollusca; class Bivalvia; order Adapedonta; family Hiatellidae; genus Cyrtodaria; species Cyrtodaria siliqua. Next base: position 106,050 of record JAWPHD010005076.1, read on the forward strand.
GAATAAGGCACAGACCGTGGTGAATACAGAATAAGGCACAGACAGTAGTGGATACTGAATAAGGCAAAGACAGTAGTGTATACATAATAAGGCACAGACAGTAGTGAATACTGAATAAGGCACAGACAGTAGTGAATACAGAATAAGGCACAGACCGTGGTGAATACAGAATAAGGCACAGACAGTAGTGGATACCGAATAAGGCACAGACAGTAGTGAATACAGAATAAGGCACAGACAGTAGTGAATACAGAATAAGGCACAGACCGTGGTGAATACAGAATAAGGCACAGACAGTAGTGGATACAGAATAAGGCACAGACAGTAGTGAATACAGAATAAGGCACAGACCGTGGTGAATACAGAATAAGGCACAGACAGTAGTGGATACCGAATAAGGCACAGACAGTAGTGAATACAGAATAAGGCACAGACCGTAGTGAATACAGAATAAGGCACAGACCGTGGTGAATACAGAATAAGGCACAGACAGTAGTGGATACAGAATAAGGCACAGACAGTAGTGAATACAGAATAAGGCACAGACCGTGGTGAATACAGAATAAGGCACAGACAGTAGTGAATACCGAATAAGGCACAGACAGTAGTGGATACCGAATAAGGCAAAGACAGTAGTGTATACATAATAAGGCACAGACAGTAGTGGATACAGAATAAGGCACAGACAGTAGTGAATACAGAATAAGGCACAGACCGTGGTGAATACCGAATAAGGCACAGACAGTAGTGAATACCGAATAAGGCACAGACAGTAGTGAATACTGAATAAGGCAAAGACAGTAGTGTATACAGAATAAGGCACAGACAGTAGTGAATACTGAATAAGGCACAGACAGTAGTGAATACAGAATAAGGCAAAGACAGTAGTGAATACAGAATAAGGCACAGACAGTAGTGAATACCGAATAAGGCACAGACAGTAGTGGATACCGAATAAGGCAAAGACAGTAGTGGATACAGAATAAGGCACAGACAGTAGTGAATACCGAATAAGGCAAAGACAGTAGTGAATACCGAATAAGGCACAGACAGTAGTGGATACCGAATAAGGCAAAGACAGTAGTGGATACAGAATAAGGCACAGACAGTAGTGAATACCGAATAAGGCACAGACAGTAGTGTATACATAATAAGGCACAGACAGTAGTGGATACAGAATAAGGCACAGACAGTAGTGAATACAGAATAAGGCACAGACCGTGGTGAATACAGAATAAGGCACAGACAGTAGTGGATACAGAATAAGGCACAGACAGTAGTGAATACCGAATAAGGCACAGACAGTAGTGAATACCGAATAAGGCACAGACAGTAGTGTATACATAATAAGGCACAGACAGTAGTGAATACAGAATAAGGCACGGACAGTAGTGGATACAGAATAAGGCACAGACAGTAGTGAATACTGAATAAGGCAAAGACAGTAGTGAATACAGAATAAGGCACAGACAGTAGTGAATACAGAATAAGGCACAGACAGTAGTGAATACAGAATAAGGCAAAGACAGTAGTGAATACAGAATAAGGCACAGACAGTAGTGAATACTGAATAAGGCAAAGACAGTAGTGAATACAGAATAAGGCACAGACAGTAGTGAATACAGAATAAGGCAAAGACAGTAGTGAATACAGAATAAGGCACAGACAGTAGTGAATACTGAATAAGGCAAAGACAGTAGTGAATACAGAATAAGGCACAGACAGTAGTGAATACTGAATAAGGCAAAGACAGTAGTGAATACAGAATAAGGCACAGACAGTAGTGAATACAGAATAAGGCACAGACAGTAGTGGATACAGAATAAGGCACAGACAGTAGTGAATACAGAATAAGGCAAAGACAGTAGTGAATACCGAATAAGGCACAGACAGTAGTGAATACCGAATAAGGCAAAGACAGTAGTGTATACATAATAAGGCACAGACAGTAGTGAATACAGAATAAGGCACGGACAGTAGTGGATACAGAATAAGGCACAGACAGTAGTGAATACTGAATAAGGCAAAGACAGTAGTGAATACAGAATAAGGCACAGACAGTAGTGAATACTGAAAAAGGCAAAGACAGTAGTGAATACAGAATAAGGCACGGACAGTGGTGAATACAGAATAAGGCACAGACCGTGGTGGATATAGAATAAGGCACGGACAGTAGTGGATACTGAATAAGGCAAAGACAGTAGTGAATACAGAATAAGGCAAAGACAGTAGTGAATACTGAATAAGGCAAAGACAGTAGTGAATACAGAATAAGGCAAAGACAGTAGTGAATACAGAATAAGGCACATGCAGTGGTGAATACAGAATAAGGCACGGACAGTAGTGGATACAGAATAAGGCACAGACCGTGGTGGATACAGAATAAGGCACAGACCGTGGTGGATACAGAATAAGGCACGGACAGTAGTGAATACTGAATAAGGCACGGACAGTAGTGAATACAGAATAAGGCAAAGACAGTAGTGAATACTGAATAAGGCAAAGACAGTAGTGAATACTGAATAAGGCAAAGACAGTAGTGAATACAGAATAAGGCAAAGACAGTAGTGAATACTGAATAAGGCAAAGACAGTAGTGAATACAGAATAAGGCAAAGACAGTAGTGAATACAGAAAAAGGCACAGACAGTAGTGAATGCAGAATAAGACAGAGACAGTAGTGAAAGCAAAATAAGGCACAGACAGTAGTGAATACTGAATAAGGCACATACAGTAGTGAATACAGAATAAGGCAAAGACAGTAGTGAATACAGAATAAGGCACATACAGTAGTGAATACAGAATAAGGCACAGACAGTAGTGAATACTGAATAAGGCACAGACAGTAGTGAATACAGAATAAGGCACAGACAGTAGTGAATACAGAATAAGGCAGGGACAGTAGTGAATACAGAATAAGGCACGGACAGTAGTGAATACTGAATAAGGCAAAGACAGTAGTGAATACAGAATAAGGCACAGACAGTAGTGGATACAGAATAAGGCACAGACAGTAGTGAATACTGAATAAGGCAAAGACAGTAGTGAATACAGAATAAGGCAAAGACAGTAGTGAATACAGAATAAGGCACAGACAGTAGTGAATACAGAATAAGGCAAAGACAGTAGTGACTACAGAATAAGGCACAGACAGTAGTGAATACAGAATAAGGCACAGACAGTAGTGAATACTGAATAAGGCAAAGACAGTAGTGACTACAGAATAAGGCACAGACAGTAGTGAATACAGAATAAGGCAAAGACAGTAGTGGATACAGAATAAGGCACAGACAGTAGTGACTACAGAATAAGGCACAGACAGTAGTGAATACAGAATAAGGCAAAGACAGTAGTGGATACAGAATAAGGCACAGACAGTAGTGAATACTGAATAAGGCAAAGACAGTAGTGACTACAGAATAAGGCACAGACAGTAGTGAATACAGAATAAGGCACAGACAGTAGTGAATACTGAATAAGGCAAAGACAGTAGTGAATACAGAATAAGGCAAAGACAGTAGTGGATACAGAATAAGGCACAGACAGTAGTGAATACAGAATAAGGCAAAGACAGTAGTGAATAAACAATAAGGCAAAGACAGTAGTGTATACATAATAAGGCACAGACAGTAGTGAATACTGAATAAGGCAAAGACAGTAGTGGATACAGAATAAGGCACAGACAGTAGTGGATACTGAATAAGGCACAGACAGTAGTGAATACAGAATAAGGCACAGACAGTAGTGTATACTGAATAAGGCAAAGACAGTAGTGAATACAGAATAAGGCAAAGACAGTAGTGGATACAGAATAAGGCACAGACAGTAGTGAATACTGAATAAGGCAAAGACAGTAGTGAATACAGAATAAGGCACAGACAGTAGTGAATACTGAATAAGGCAAAGACAGTAGTGAATACAGAATAAGGCAAAGACAGTAGTGGATACAGAATAAGGCACAGACAGTAGTGAATACAGAATAAGGCAAAGACAGTAGTGACTACAGAATAAGGCACAGACAGTAGTGAATACCGAATAAGGCACAGACAGTAGTGGATACCGAATAAGGCAAAGACAGTAGTGTATACATAATAAGGCACAGACAGTAGTGAATACTGAATAAGGCAAAGACAGTAGTGGATACAGAATAAGGCACAGACAGTAGTGGATACCGAATAAGGCACAGACAGTAGTGAATACCGAATAAGGCACAGACAGTAGTGAATACCGAATAAGGCACAGACAGTAGTGTATACCGAATAAGGCACAGACAGTAGTGGATACAGAATAAGGCACAGACAGTAGTGAATACAGAATAAGGCACAGACAGTAGTGAATACAGAATAAGGCACAGACAGTAGTGGATACCGAATAAGGCAAAGACAGTAGTGTATACATAATAAGGCACAGACAGTAGTGAATACTGAATAAGGCAAAGACAGTAGTGGATACAGAATAAGGCACAGACAGTAGTGGATACCGAATAAGGCACAGACAGTAGTGAATACCGAATAAGGCACAGACAGTAGTGAATACCGAATAAGGCACAGACAGTAGTGTATACCGAATAAGGCACAGACAGTAGTGGATACAGAATAAGGCACAGACAGTAGTGAATACAGAATAAGGCACAGACAGTAGTGAATACAGAATAAGGCAAAGACAGTAGTGAATACAGAATAAGGCACAGACAGTAGTGAATACAGAATAAGGCACAGACAGTAGTGGATACCGAATAAGGCAAAGACAGTAGTGTATACATAATAAGGCACAGACAGTAGTGGATACAGAATAAGGCACAGACAGTAGTGAATACTGAATAAGGCAAAGACAGTAGTGGATACAGAATAAGGCACAGACAGTAGTGGATACTGAATAAGGCACAGACAGTAGTGAATACCGAATAAGGCACAGACAGTAGTGAATACCGAATAAGGCACAGACAGTAGTGGATACCGAATAAGGCAAAGACAGTAGTGTATACATAATAAGGCACAGACAGTAGTGGATACAGAATAAGGCAAAGACAGTAGTGAATACAGAATAAGGCACAGACAGTAGTGAATACAGAATAAGGCAAAGACAGTAGTGAATACAGAATAAGGCACAGACAGTAGTGAATACCGAATAAGGCACAGACAGTAGTGAATACAGAATAAGGCACAGACAGTAGTGGATACCGAATAAGGCAAAGACAGTAGTGTATACATAATAAGGCACAGACAGTAGTGAATACTGAATAAGGCACAGACAGTAGTGAATACAGAATAAGGCACAGACCGTGGTGAATACAGAATAAGGCACAGACAGTAGTGAATACCGAATAAGGCACAGACAGTAGTGAATACTGAATAAGGCACAGACAGTAGTGGATACAGAATAAGGCACAGACAGTAGTGAATACAGAATAAGGCACAGACCGTGGTGAATACAGAATAAGGCACAGACAGTAGTGAATACCGAATAAGGCAAAGACAGTAGTGTATACATAATAAGGCACAGACAGTAGTGAATACAGAATAAGGCACGGACAGTAGTGGATACAGAATAAGGCACAGACAGTAGTGAATACTGAATAAGGCAAAGACAGTAGTGAATACAGAATAAGGCACAGACAGTAGTGGATACAGAATAAGGCACAGACAGTAGTGAATACCGAATAAGGCACAGACAGAAGTGAATACAGAATAAGGCAAATACAGTATTGAATACAGAATAAGGCAAAGACAGTAGTGAATACCGAATAAGGCACAGACAGTAGTGAATACCGAATAAGGCAAAGACAGTTGTGAAAACCGAATAAGGCACAGACCGTGGTGAATACAGAATAAGGCACAGACAGTAGTGAATACCGAATAAGGCACAGACCGTGGTGAATACAGAATAAGGCACAGACCGTGGTGAATACTGAATAAGGCAAAGACAGTAGTGTATACATAATAAGGCACAGACCGTGGTGAATACAGAATAAGGCACAGACAGTAGTGAATACAGAATAAGGCAAAGACCGTAGTGTATACATAATAAGGCACAGACCGTGGTGAATACAGAATAAGGCACATACAGTAGTGAATACCGAATAAGGCAAAGACAGTAGTGGATACAGAATAAGGCACAGACAGTAGTGGATACAGAATAAGGCACAGACAGTAGTGAATACCGAATAAGGCAAAGACAGTAGTGGATACAGAATAAGGCACAGACAGTAGTGGATACAGAATAAGGCAAAGACAGTAGTGAATACCGAATAAGGCAAAGACAGTAGTGGATACAGAATAAGGCAAAGACAGTAGTGGATACAGAATAAGGCACAGACAGTAGTGAATACTGAATAAGGCAAAGACAGTAGTGAATACCGAATAAGGCAAAGACAGTAGTGGATACAGAATAAGGCAAAGACAGTAGTGGATACAGAATAAGGCACAGACAGTAGTGAATACTGAATAAGGCAAAGACAGTAGTGAATACCGAATAAGGCAAAGACAGTAGTGGATACAGAATAAGGCAAAGACAGTAGTGAATACAGAATAAGGCACAGACAGTAGTGTATACATAATAAGGCACAGACAGTAGTGAATACTGAATAAGGCACAGACAGTAGTGAATACTGAATAAGGCAAAGACAGTAGTGTATACATAATAAGGCACAGACCGTGGTGAATACTGAATAAGGCAAAGACAGTAGTGTAAACATAATAAGGCACAGACAGTAGTGAATACAGAATAAGGCACAGACAGTAGTGAATACTGAATAAGGCAAAGACAGTAGTGTATACATAATAAGGCACAGACCGTGGTGAATACTGAATAAGGCAAAGACAGTAGTGTATACATAATAAGGCACAGACAGTAGTGTATACATAATAAGGCACAGACAGTAGTGAATACTGAATAAGGCACATACAGTAGTGAATACAGAATAAGGCACAGACCGTGGTGAATACAGAATAAGGCACAGACAGTAGTGAATACTGAATAAGGCACAGACCGTGGTGAATACTGAATAAGGCACAGACAGTAGTGAATACTGAATAAGGCACAGACCGTGGTGAATACTGAATAAGGCAAAGACAGTAGTGTATACATAATAAGGCACAGACCGTGGTGAATACTGAATAAGGCAAAGACAGTAGTGTATACATAATAAGGCAAAGACAGTAGTGAATACTGAATAAGGCAAAGACAGTAGTGTATACATAATAAGGCAAAGACAGTAGTGTATACATAATAAGGCAAAGACAGTAGTGTATACATAATAAGGCACAGACCGTGGTGAATACTGAATAAGGCACAGACAGTAGTGTATACATAATAAGGCAAAGACAGTAGTGTATACATAATAAGGCAAAGACAGTAGTGTATACATAATAAGGCACAGACAGTAGTGAATACTGAATAAGGCAAAGACAGTAGTGTATACATAATAAGGCACAGACAGTAGTGAATACTGAATAAGGCACAGACAGTAGTGAATACTGAATAAGGCAAAGACAGTAGTGTATACATAATAAGGCACAGACCGTGGTGAATACTGAATAAGGCAAAGACAGTAGTGTATACATAATAAGGCACAGACAGTAGTGAATACTGAATAAGGCACAGACAGTAGTGAATACTGAATAAGGCAAAGACAGTAGTGTATACATAATAAGGCACAGACCGTGGTGAATACTGAATAAGGCAAAGACAGTAGTGTATACATAATAAGGCACAGACAGTAGTGAATACTGAATAAGGCAAAGACAGTAGTGTATACATAATAAGGCAAAGACAGTGGTGAATACTGAATAAGGCAAAGACAGTAGTGTATACATAATAAGGCACAGACAGTAGTGTATACATAATAAGGCAAAGACAGTAGTGAATACTGAATAAGGCACAGACAGTAGTGAATACTGAATAAGGCAAAGACAGTAGTGTATACATAATAAGGCACAGACCGTGGTGAATACTGAATAAGGCAAAGACAGTAGTGTATACATAATAAGGCAAAGACAGTAGTGAATACTGAATAAGGCAAAGACAGTAGTGTATACATAATAAGGCAAAGACAGTAGTGTATACATAATAAGGCAAAGACAGTAGTGTATACATAATAAGGCACAGACCGTGGTGAATACTGAATAAGGCAAAGACAGTAGTGTATACATAATAAGGCAAAGACAGTAGTGAATACTGAATAAGGCAAAGACAGTAGTGTATACATAATAAGGCAAAGACAGTAGTGTATACATAATAAGGCAAAGACAGTAGTGTATACATAATAAGGCACAGACAGTAGTGAATACTGAATAAGGCACAGACAGTAGTGAATACTGAATAAGGCAAAGACAGTAGTGTATACATAATAAGGCACAGACCGTGGTGAATACTGAATAAGGCAAAGACAGTAGTGTATACATAATAAGGCACAGACAGTAGTGAATACTGAATAAGGCAAAGACAGTAGTGTATACATAATAAGGCAAAGACAGTGGTGAATACTGAATAAGGCAAAGACAGTAGTGTATACATAATAAGGCACAGACAGTAGTGTATACATAATAAGGCAAAGACAGTAGTGAATACTGAATAAGGCACAGACAGTAGTGAATACTGAATAAGGCAAAGACAGTAGTGTATACATAATAAGGCACAGACCGTGGTGAATACTGAATAAGGCAAAGACAGTAGTGTATACATAATAAGGCAAAGACAGTAGTGAATACTGAATAAGGCAAAGACAGTAGTGTATACATAATAAGGCAAAGACAGTAGTGTATACATAATAAGGCAAAGACAGTAGTGTATACATAATAAGGCACAGACCGTGGTGAATACTGAATAAGGCACAGACAGTAGTGTATACATAATAAGGCAAAGACAGTAGTGTATACATAATAAGGCAAAGACAGTAGTGTATACATAATAAGGCACAGACAGTAGTGAATACTGAATAAGGCAAAGACAGTAGTGTATACATAATAAGGCACAGACAGTAGTGAATACTGAATAAGGCACAGACAGTAGTGAATACTGAATAAGGCAAAGACAGTAGTGTATACATAATAAGGCACAGACCGTGGTGAATACTGAATAAGGCAAAGACAGTAGTGTATACATAATAAGGCACAGACAGTAGTGAATACTGAATAAGGCACAGACAGTAGTGAATACTGAATAAGGCAAAGACAGTAGTGTATACATAATAAGGCACAGACCGTGGTGAATACTGAATAAGGCAAAGACAGTAGTGTATATATAATAAGGCACAGACAGTAGTGAATACTGAATAAGGCAAAGACAGTAGTGTATACATAATAAGGCAAAGACAGTGGTGAATACTGAATAAGGCAAAGACAGTAGTGTATACATAATAAGGCACAGACAGTAGTGTATACATAATAAGGCAAAGACAGTAGTGAATACTGAATAAGGCACAGACAGTAGTGAATACTGAATAAGGCAAAGACAGTAGTGTATACATAATAAGGCAAAGACAGTAGTGAATACTGAATAAGGCACAGACAGTAGTGAATACTGAATAAGGCAAAGACAGTAGTGTATACATAATAAGGCACAGACCGTGGTGAATACTGAATAAGGCAAAGACAGTAGTGTATACATAATAAGGCACAGACAGTAGTGAATACTGAATAAGGCACAGACAGTAGTGAATACTGAATAAGGCAAAGACAGTAGTGTATACATAATAAGGCACAGACAGTAGTGAATACTGAATAAGGCACAGACAGTAGTGAATACTGAATAAGGCAAAGACAGTAGTGTATACATAATAAGGCACAGACAGTAGTGAATACTGAATAAGGCACAGACCGTGGTGAATACTGAATAAGGCAAAGACAGTAGTGTATACATAATAAGGCACAGACAGTAGTGAATACCGAATAAGGCACAGACAGTAGTGAATACTGAATAAGGCAAAGACAGTAGTGTATACATAATAAGGCACAGACCGTGGTGAATACAGAATAAGGCACAGACAGTAGTGAATACAGAATAAGGCAAAGACCGTAGTGTATACATAATAAGGCACAGACCGTGGTGAATACAGAATAAGGCACATACAGTAGTGAATACCGAATAAGGCAAAGACAGTAGTGGATACAGAATAAGGCACAGACAGTAGTGGATACAGAATAAGGCACAGACAGTAGTGAATACCGAATAAGGCAAAGGAAGTAGTGGATACAGAATAAGGCACAGACAGTAGTGGATACAGAATAAGGCACAGACAGTAGTGAATACCGAATAAGGCACAGACAGTAGTGAATACTGAATAAGGCAAAGACAGTAGTGAATACAGAATAAGGCACAGACAGTAGTGGATACCGAATAAGGCACAGACAGTAGTGGATACAGAATAAGGCACAGACAGTAGTGAATACCGAATAAGGCACAGACAGAAGTGAATACAGAATAAGGCAAATACAGTATTGAATACAGAATAAGGCAAAGACAGTAGTGAATACCGAATAAGGCACAGACAGTAGTGAATACCGAATAAGGCAAAGACAGTAGTGTATACATAATAAGGCACAGACAGTAGTGAATACAGAATAAGGCACAGACAGTAGTGAATACTGAATAAGGCACAGACAGTAGTGAATACTGAATAAGGCAAAGACAGTAGTGGATACTGAATAAGGCACAGACAGTAGTGAATACTGAATAAGGCACAGACAGTAGTGAATACCGAATAAGGCAAAGACAGTAGTGGATACTGAATAAGGCACAGACAGTAGTGAATACTGAATAAGGCACAGACAGTAGTGAATACCGAATAAGGCACAGACAGTAGTGAATACCGAATAAGGCACAGACAGTAGTGAATACCGAATAAGGCACAGACAGAAGTGAATACAGAATAAGGCAAATACAGTATTGAATACAGAATAAGGCAAAGACAGTAGTGAATACCGAATAAGGCACAGACAGTAGTGAATACCGAATAAGGCAAAGACAGTAGTGTATACATAATAAGGCACAGACAGTAGTGAATACTGAATAAGGCAAAGACAGTAGTGGATACTGAATAAGGCACAGACAGTAGTGAATACTGAATAAGGCACAGACAGTAGTGAATACCGAATAAGGCAAAGACAGTAGTGGATACTGAATAAGGCACAGACAGTAGTGAATACCGAATAAGGCACAGACAGTAGTGAATACCGAATAAGGCAAAGACAGTAGTGGATACTGAATAAGGCACAGACAGTAGTGAATACCGAATAAGGCACAGACAGTAGTGAATACCGAATAAGGCAAAGACAGTGGTGAATACAGAATAAGGCACAGACAGTGGTGAATACCGAATAAGGCACATACAGTAGTGAATACCGAATAAGGCAAAGACAGTAGTGGATACAGAATAAGGCACAGACAGTAGTGGATACAGAATAAGGCACAGACAGTAGTGAATACCGAATAAGGCACAGACAGTAGTGAATACTGAATAAGGCAAAGACAGTAGTGAATACAGAATAAGGCACAGACAGTAGTGGATACCGAATAAGGCAAAGACAGTAGTGGATACAGAATAAGGCACAGACAGTAGTGAATACCGAATAAGGCACAGACAGAAGTGAATACAGAATAAGGCAAATACAGTATTGAATACAGAATAAGGCAAAGACAGTAGTGAATACCGAATAAGGCACAGACAGTAGTGAATACCGAATAAGGCAAAGACAGTAGTGAAAACCGAATAAGGCAAATACAGTATTGAATACAGAATAAGGCACAGACAGTAGTGAATACCGAATAAGGCACAGACAGTAGTGAATACCGAATAAGGCAAAGACAGTAGTGGATACAGAATAAGGCACAGACAGTAGTGAATACCGAATAAGGCACAGACAGTAGTGAATACTGAATAAGGCACAGACAGTAGTGAATACTGAATAAGGCACAGACAGTAGTGAATACTGAATAAGGCACAGACAGTAGTGAATACCGAATAAGGCAAAGACAGTAGTGGATACAGAATAAGGCACAGACAGTAGTGAATACCGAATAAGGCACAGACAGTAGTGAATACCGAATAAGGCACAGACAGTAGTGAATACTGAATAAGGCAAAGACAGTAGTGAATAAAGAATAAGGTAAAGACAGTAGTGGATACAGAATAAGGCACAGACAGTAGTGAATACCGAATAAGGGAAATACAGTCGTGAATACAGATTAAGGCAAAGACAGTAGTGAATACCGAGTAAGGCACAGACAGTAATGAATACCGAATAAGGCAAAGACAGTAGTGAATACAGAATAAGGCAAAGACACTAGTGAATACCGGATATGGCACAGACAGTAGTGAATACCGAATAAGGCAAAGACAGTAGTGAATACCGAATAAGGCACAGACAGTAGTGAATAACGAATAAGGCACAGACAGTAGTGAATACAGACTAAGGCACAGACAGTAGTGAATATAGAATAAGGCAAATACAGTAGTGAGTACAGAATAAGGCAAATACAGTAGTGAATACAGAATAAGGCAAAGACAGTAGTGAATACAGAATAAGACACAGACAGTAGTGAATACCGAATAAGGCACAGACAGAAGTGAATACAGAATAAGGCAAATACAGTATTGAATACAGAATAAGGCAAAGACAGTAGTGAATACCGAATAAGTCACGGACAGTAGTGAATACCGAATAAGGCAAAGACAGTAGTGAATACCGAATAAGGCACAGGCAGTAGTGAATACTGATTAAGGCAAAGGCAGTAGTGAATACAGAATAAAGCACAGACAGTAGTGAATGCCGAATAAGGCAAAGACAGTAGTGAATACAGAATAAGCCAAAGACACTAGTGAATACCGAATAAGGCACAGACAGTAGTGAATAAACCGAATAAGGCAAAGACAGTAGTGAATACCGAATAAGGCAAAGACAGTAGTGAATACAGAATAAGGCAAAGACAGTTGTGAAGACCGAATAAAGCACAGACAGTAGTGAATACCGAATAAGGCACAGACAGTAGTGAATACAGAATAAGGCACAGACAGTAGTGAATACCGAATAAGGCAAAGACAGTAGTTAATACCGAATAAGGCAAAGACAGTAGTGAATACAGAATAAGCCAAAGACAGTTGTGAAGACTGAATAAGGCACGGACAGTAGTGAATACCGAATGAGGCAAAGACAGTAGTGAATACCGAATAAGGCAAAGACAGTAGTGAATACAGAATAAGGCAAAGACAGTTGTAAAGACAGAATAAGGCACAGACAGTAGTGAATACCGAATAAGGCACGGACAGTAGTGAATACCGAATAAGGCAAAGACAGTAGTGAATACCGAATAAGGCAAAGACAGTAGTGAATACCGAATAAGGCAAAGACAGTAGTGAATACAGAATAAGGCAAAGACAGTAGTGAATACAGAATAAGGCACAGACAGTAGTGAATACCGAATAAGGCACAGACAGTAGTGACTACAGAATAAGGCACAGACAGTAGTGAATACAGAATAAGGCACAGACAGTAGTGAATACCGAATAAGGCACAGACAGTAGTGAATACCGAATAAGGCAAAGACAGTAGTGAATACAGAATAAGGCAAATACAGTAGTGAATACCGAATAAGGCACAGACAGTAGTGAATACTGAATAAGGCACAGACAGTAGTGAATACAGAATAAGGCAAAGACAGTAGTGAATACCGAATAAGGCACAGACAGTAGTGAATACCGAATAAGGCACAGACAGTAGTGAATACCGAATAAGGCAAAGACAGTAGTGAATACCGAATAAGGCACAGACAGTAGTGAATACAGAATAAGGCAAATACAGTAGTGAATACCGAATAAGGCACAGACAGTAGTGAATACCGAATAAGGCAAAGACAGTAGTGAATACAGAATAAGGCAAATACAGTAGTGAATACCGAATAAGGCACAGCCAGTAGTGACTACCGAATAAGGCAAAGACAGTAGTGAATACAGAATAAGGCAAAGACAGTAGTGAATACTGAATAAGGCACAGACAGTAATGAATACAGAATAAGGCAAAGATAGTAGTGAATACAGAATAAGGCAAATACAGTAGTGAATACCGAATAAGGCACAGACAGTAGTGAATTCCGAATAAGGCAAAGACAGTAGTGAATACCGAATAAGGCACAGACAGTAGTGAATACAGAATAAGGCAAATACAGTAGTGAATACCGAATAAGGCACAGACAGTTGTGAATACCGAATAAGGCAAAGACAGTAGTGAATACAGAATAAGGCAAAGACAGCAGTGAATACAGAATAAGGCACAGACAGAAGTGAATAATGAATAAGGCACAGACAGTAGTGAATACCGAATAAGGCACAGACAGTAGTGAATACCAAATAAGGCACAGACAGTAGTGAATACCGAATAAGGCACAGACAGTAGTGAATACCGAATAAGGCACAGACAGTAGTGAATACCCAATAAGGCACAGACAGTAGTGATTACCGAATAAGGCACAGACAGTAGTGAATACCGAATAAGGCACAGACAGTAGTGAATACCAAATAAGGCACAGACAGTAGTGATTACCGAATAAGGCACAGACAGTAGTGAATACCGAATAAGGCACAGACAGTAGTGAATACCAAATAAGGCACAGACAGTAGTGAATACCCAATAAGGCACAGACAGTAGTGAATACCGAATAAGGCACATGCAGTAGTGACTACAGAATAAGGCAAAGACAGTAGTGAATACAGAATAAGGCACAGACAGTAGTGAATACCATTAGGAAAATTTAAAAACAAGAAATCCACGGATTCACATGTCTCACCTAACGGGGCTGGACTTAAAAATAAAAACGACTCTTATATCAAGGGTTGTCGACATACACCTGGTAATCATTGGCAAGAGGGCCTGTGGACGCTCTACTGGCTAACATGGCTCTTATAACATCAATGAAGCGAGTGACTGCCATTAATTTTACGTTTTTTTGGAAGTTTCGGGCAAAAAACAGCTTTTGAACTAAATCAAGGGCCATAACTAAAGAATCTGTTAAAGTTCGGTAAAGGTCAGATGAAAAATGAAGGCCCTACCGTATTAACAAGGCAAAATATAGCATTTTTAACTAAATCAAGAGCCATAATTAACTCCTCTGTTACTGGTCCGACTAGTCCAACATGGAGCTAAAAAAAAAAAAAAAAAAAATTGAAAAAAACAAAAACAAAAACAAACAATTAATAATAATAATAATTGAAAAAAAAAAGAATTAAAAACAGAAATAAAAATAAAATAAATAAAAAAAAAAAGTTTGGTAACGATCGGATGAAAAATGAAGGGCCACAACTCCGCTGTTACTGGTCCGATATGGCTGGTTTTCGAAGTTGTTCGAACTATCAAAGACATTAACAATCTGATTAAGTTTGGTAAAGATCGGATGAACAATAAAGCCCCTAGCATCTTGACGAGGCAAAATATAGCATTTTTAACTAAATCAAGGGCCATAACTCCGCTGTTACTTGTCCGATATGGCTGGTTTTCGAACTTGTTCGAGCTTTCATTGATATTAACAATGTGGTAAAGTTTGGTAAAGATAGGATGAAAAACGAAAGCCCTATCATCTTAACGAGGCAAAATATAGCAATATAGCATTTTTAACTAAATCAAGGACCATAACTCTGGTGTTACTGGTCCGATCTGGCTGGTTTTCGAACTTGTCCGAGCTTTCATTGATATTAACAATGTGGTAAAGTTTGGTAAAGATAGGTTGCAAAATGAAGGCCCTATCGTCTTAACGAGGCAAAATATAGCAATATAGCATTTTTGACTAAATCAAGGGCCATAACTCCGCTGTTACTTGGCCGATCTGGCTGGTTTTCGAACTCATCCGAGCTTTCATTGATATTAACAACCTGTTAAAGTTTGGTAAAGATTGGATGACAAATGAAGGCCCTATCGTCTTAACGAGACAAAAGTTAACAACGGACGACGGACGGACGGACGACGGACGGACGCTGGACAACTCGGCATCCCATAAGCCTTCGGCCAGTAGAGCTAAAAATGAAGTAACTACAGATTTAACAAAGGAAGATACAATATAGCATTTTTCAACAAATCAAGGGCCATAACCTGTCGTTATTAACAAGATCTAGCTGGTTTTCGAACTTGTCCAAGATTTCATTGCTATACCGCGCTTTGCACAACTAGACATCATACTGAGGATCCTGCCAAGTTTTGTAGAAATCCAACAAGCCGTTTAGGAGGAGTAGCGCCGACAAGAAATTTAAAGTAAAAGTGCCATAACTCTGTCATAAATCAGCGAACTGGAACAAAAGCGCGACATGCACAACTAGACATCTTACTGATGCTTCCTGCCAAGTTTCGTTGAAATCCGACAGGCGTTTAGGAGGAGTAGCGCCGACAAGAAATTTAAAAGTAAAAATGTCAAGGGGCTGCAACTCAATCAAAAATCAACAAACTGTAAAAAAACGCAATAGGCACAACTAGAAATCATAGCAATGCTTCCTGCTAACACGGCATTAACAACAAAAAAAATGAAAAAAGTAATTGAAAAAATAATGAAAAAAAAAATGAAATAAAATCAAACAAAAAAATCAATCAATCAATCAAATAAAAAACCCAAACAAATTAAATAAATAAAAAAAACCAAAAAAACAAACAATAATAAAAAAAAATTAAAAATATATATATTTAAAAAAAAATACTTCAACAAAAAAAAAAGAATAATAAAAAAAAAAGCAAACTATCTGGTAAAGTTTGGTAAAGATCAGATGCAAAATGAAAGCCCTAACGTATCAACGATGCAAAATATAGCATTTTTAACTAAATCAAGGGCCATAACTCCACTGTTACTGGTCCGATCTGGCTGGTTTTCGAACTTGTACGAGCTTTCATTGATATTAACAAACTGTTAAAGTTTGGTACAGATCGGATGAAAAATGAAGGCCCTTGGCCAGTAGAGCTAAAAATCATCAGCTCCAAAAAGTAGGTCAAGGTCATAGATGAAATCCATACATCCTAAAGGATGCACTACCCAAGACACAACTATGCCAAAATAGAATATGTTTTCTTGCAAAGATTAAGCTATAAAGTAGGTTTAAAACATCTAGTGCATATTATAGTTCACGAGAAAGTGATGTAACTATAACAATTAAAGTTATCGGCCCTTTGCTTGGATGATGAAGACCACATCCACATTTGCTTTGTCACGTTGCAATGTACCACTCAAGATACAACTATAAGCAAGGTTTGAAAGGTCTTAGTGTATACAGTTTGTGAAAAAGATACCTAAACGCCAAAGTTGAAGTAAAAATTATAAGGTTATCTGATCTTTTCTTGGAGAATCAAGGTCACTTCCACATTTGCTTTATCACGTTGCAATGTACCACTCAAGATACAACTATAGGCAAAGTTTTAAAGGTCTAGTGCATAGTTTGTGAAAAAATGACCTAAACGCAAAAGTTGAACCTAAAAATTATTAAGTTATCTGCCCTTTGCTTGTAGGGTCAAGGTCACTTCCACATTTGCTTTGGCACGTTGCGATGTACCACCCAAGATACAACTATAAGCAAAGTTTGAAAGGTCTAGTGAGAAAATGACCTAAACGCAAAACTTGAATGTTGACACCGCTGCCGCCACCGGAAAAGCAACATCTATGTCTATTTTTTTCTTCGAAAAGGCGAGACAAAAATGATACCGCAAAAACAAACAAAACATAACTAATTAAATAATTTATTTTCATATTCATGTAAAACCCATTGGAACAAATCAATTGAATATGTACACTATTATAAAAATGATCAACTATTATCACCATTTGTATGAACCATTAACAAATATAAATTTAAAATTGTTCAATTAGAAATATATCGCCATTCTTCAAAATACATGACATGTACATTTACACAATAAAACTTAACCATTAACCCGCTACATATACATAATGGACTGTTCTTTCTTTGAATTAAGACCATTCCATTTATGTGACAAAGGGGTGTTTTGGGGAAAATTACTGATCTGCAGCTGGACATTGTAAACCCTGATTACTTGCTTACAATGGACACAAAGGCTATCTTAGTCATGCTTTGCAGGTTAAGGGTTCAGAAGTTCAGGAGAAGTAGCCTGGACAATGAAGAGGGGCGTACCTATGGAAGTATGACATACAAACAGACAAGGGCAATACTATATGCCTCCTCCCCTCATAAATGGCGCAAGCATCAACAAATATTTTATAGAAAACTTAACAATATTCGTAAAACATATCACCAAAAACTACCCGAAAAATGTGTTCATTGTATTATCCCGATATAGATGCATGACCATGTTGTATAAATCATATAATACTAACTAAATTTACATACTGACTATGGTAAGTATGAAACACTAACGTACAATTAGACATTAACAGTAATCTAAATGTGCGGGTTAAACAATGCTTTTCCTAAAGCCTATGTAAGCACATTAAAACATCTGAGGTCGTATAACGTATGGAATTACGTGATCCAATCCAACCTGTTGAATGGAGCTATTTTGTCCATGTTCGTAAATGATTCCCTGTCCTGTCACCATTGCAACTTTATTTCCCAGTAAATACAGTCCTTTGCATACCATTCTATGCAGCGTGACAGAATGATCTATTTACAGGCTTACAAAACAAAATGAATAATGAAGGGAATCAACGCAATATTATTGTATCTTATTCATTATCTATATATAGTAACAACACTGTCATATTCACCCCTGAAAATGTTGTTAACTACTTCATTTAATGAGTTTGCTATATCTTTAATTAACTGTTTCCCAGAATTCTATTGCAGCAATGATTAAAATGCGGTACGGCAGGTATGTTATTTTCCATGGTTTTAATCAGCTACAAAACGTCTTTTTGTAAACTTTAAAGAAACTAACCCGCCAAATAACAGCAAAATTACACTACAAAACCATTTACCAAAACTCAATCCAGGTGTTCAGGTCATATAATAATGTATATGTGCTGATTAAAAGTATATATACACCTCGTTGTTAGTAGGTTTAGAAACGGTGTACATCTGTTGTTAAATTTGCCTGTTGATGGCGGGATAGGTATTTTAAATTAAATTGTCCTAACAACGTATATGAAACATTATTAATTACAAATTATACGATACAAACACTATGACTTCTATGCAATAATGTGCTCAGAATTATTTAATATTGGTATGAAACGAGTTCGGTTGAACGATTCAAATTTCTAGTGAATTTGAATCATTTTACCAATGTGATATTAACAAGCTTTAGATTCCAGTTTTATATGGCTGTCATCACTAACTGCACAGCATGCAAAACGTCAAATGCAGGTATCGAGGGATAAATGCAAAACTATTACAACTACCGTATTTCCCTTAATAACAGCGCCTTCCCTAATAGAAGCGCCACCTAAAAAATGACGTTAACCCTAACAATGCACCCATTATATAAGAGCGGCCATGGTATTTTGCATAGCACTATTTGAAGAACTATACTGAGCAAAAATAAAAAGTACCCCTTTTTTCTTTCCCTTAATATATACACAGCAAAACAGGAAATAATAAATGATGTAGGTATATATAGAGTAATTAGATCGAACACCACCAATAGTCCAAATAAAAGATTTGTTTGAAAAATTTAGTACACAAGGGAGTTATGCCCCTTTTTCTTAAACCATGCATTTTTAGTAAAAACACATAAAATCTACAAATATTACTCTCAATTGGTCCAAGACAATATTTTCTATACGTGGCACATACAGGAATACCAGCAAAAAAGGGGGTGAGTACAGATAAAATAGTTTGTATTGGACCCTCGGTATGCTAATCATGCACCTTTATTAGTCTGTTACATACTATCAATATAAAACAAGTTTACTAAAACTACTTAGGTAAAACAGGTAGAGTATATGAAAAAGTATTATAAAATGATTAAACATATAAACTGGTTATAAAAAAAAAAAAGTTAGAAATCTATCTAAAATATGGTACATTGCACTATTTCATTTGAATGATGCGAAGTGGCTGGAGCTCATGTAAACTGGTTCCCTATTGTGTCTCACTCTGAAATTCTAGACTGACAATAGGTGTCATCCCATCTGAACCTGGAACCAGTGGCTCAAGGTTCCAGTGGCTAAAATGGTTCCCTGTTAAAGTCTGATCTTCTTAACTGACAATAGCTCCCATCCGAATCTGGAACCAGTGACTCAAGGTCATGTAAACTGGTTCTCTGTTGTGGTCTCCCTCTGAACTTCAAGACTGACAACATGTATTATCCCATCTGAACCTGGAACCAGTGGCTAAAGGTCATGCACACCTGTTCCCTGTTTAATTCTAATCTAGGCATGAATTCATTTCCTAGTAAATGATAAAACATAACATAAATTTAGTACAACTCCGTGTAAAGGTTAAATAATTTAGATTTTGCACAGACCTAATAATAAATAGACTGGACACTATGAAAATTGTGTAAAATTCAAGTGGCACAGTTCGAAAATTTCACAAAATATTTCCCAACTTTGAACACAAATATCATGAAGAGTTTTATAGATACAAGTTTCATTCAAGCCAAATACCATCACAAATTTAATTTTCTTTCTAATGATAGTATTTTGTTTGCTCTTACATTGAGAGCAAAAAAGGAGTTTGATGGAAACTTTGACTATGCCATAACATTGATTTTTAAGAGAAAGCGAAAAATGATGACATTTTTCAACTTTAAACATTTTTTTATACAATTTCTTATTTTGAAAATAAACATAAATTATTATAATCCCATTTTACTATTCACTGTGAATTTTTTGGATCTATTCTCATCAAACTCGGTGAATAATTGAGAGAGAAGATAGAAGGAAAAGTTAAGGTGCCACGTGATATTTTGGTTACTTCATTGGTTCAGATAGGAAAGTTTGTTCCGATAGGAAAGTTCCTATCTGTTTATTAATATGTCTGTGGATTTTGGCTATCTGTGTTTCCAATCTGTTGAAAGATCCTTGTTTTTGAAATAATTTTGGGCGAAAATAAAAGCAAGTTTATCCCTTTACACAAAGTTGCCATCTGCATACAATCATTTTGTAACAGACAATTGGTCCATAATCAGACAGTGGGACTATAAACCTTGACACTGCACACAGTACAGCTGGTGATAAATGTTGCATTGGGGTGGTGACACCTGCTGATTTTTAATTGCAGTTATTGATCAAAATCAGGAAAAGATAAAACAGTTTCACATGGTATTTAAAAGTGCCAGGATACACGATACCTTGACAACTGAAACAGATAAACTGAGGTAAAGATATTTGACCATATTAAGTTTATCCAGAGATCTAAAAAGTAGAGATTGGCAACTTAATGTAAATCTCACATAATCTCGTATGAGACTCCTGCTTTTAAAAATGACAAATTCTATGCAGTTAGAATCGTCAGTAAAACTATAACAGCAATAGGAATTAGCATAAAATAGGCAGACTTTTTAAATACCGGTAACATTTGTCAACATTTTAAGTAAACAATGAAATATTTTTAAATACCACTGCATTATGAACATAACTGTCTTCCATTTGAGACCATCTGCAGACTTTTCTTTAAATAAATGACAGTTTCTATACAGTCACAAATGGAAGTACATATCTGTGAGATTTCAAGTATTTTCTATCTGAAAGCATATGCTGCGAATCTCTGGTTTATTATGTCTGATTTATCTACATGTATCTGACAACAGGAAGCCAATAATTTTGGTTTGGTCACATCATTAACTTAACTCCAGTCTTGTTTGTGATCAAGTGACTGTCAATTTTATTTTTAGCAGGTGACACTGATAACATTTCTAAAAACAAATTAAAGAAAACATTTTTTTTATATGTATCAATTGATGAGATATTAATATAATTTTATAGGGTCACACAAGAGGTTCAATATTTTCTCAGTATATACTTAAAGGGACATATTGCCATTTTGATTTTCTTTACAGTAAATACATGAATAAATATGAATTATGTAGCATATTTGGAGTTACATAATAAAATGAATAAAAAATTTCATGCATATTTAATATTGAATTAATTAAACTCTTCGGATAAAACTGATATGTTGCTTGGCACAGCCTCGCCTCGCTTCATATAATTTTTATCCATTGGAAACTTGTAAGTTGTTTAATAACTGCAATATTTAAAGGCACTCATGTATGATCGATCCTCTATATATACAACTAGCACCATTAAATACTCAGAGTTTATAGGAATGTGGAAACCAAACTACACTTGCATCAAATACTCCACTTACACGTATCTGACTATACAAAAGTTTACTCGATGTACACTAATTGATCAAGAAATATGAAAGACCAATGAACTTCAAAGTATATTGGTGCTTTACGTTAATTATAGAATGTCTCCAGTCTGGCATTATTTCCTGCTAAAATCTTTCACAACTTGAGCACTTCGTGCATAAATGTTGCATTTTTATGAGAATCTATTGATGAATTAGCGCTAGAACACGATTACAACCCATCTGCACACTTCTGAATCAGAGTTATGTCCCTTCGAACAATAATGCACACTTCTGAATCAGAGTTATGTCCCTTTGAACACGAATACAATCCATTTCTGAATCAGAGTTATGTCCCTTTAAACAAGAACACAACCCATCTGCACACTTCTGAATCAGAGTTATGTCCCTTTAAACAAGAACACAACCCATCTGCACACTTTTGAATCAGAGTTATGTCCCTTTAAACAAGAACACAACCCATCTGCACACTTTTGAATCAGAGTTATGTCCCTTCCTTTAAACAAGAATAACAGTTGTACATTTGTGTTCAAATAAGACTAGGGATCCAAGACAAGGCAGCAATCATTCCCATAGGAGGCAATTTTAAAAAAAAAAATCAAAAAAAATCTCTCTCCTACAAGTCAGGAAGACATTCTTTAATTCAAATACACATCGATTATTTCTTAAGCTTTTCATCTTCAAATCTCTATCTTTCCCTTTACTTCCATTGTAACATAAGTTTTGTAAAAACGTTTTCTAAGGAGATAAACGCTGTAAGTCTTCTTTCATTCCAATCCTTTATTTATTTGATGAACTGTTAAATGTGTTCACGCACTATTCCGAAATAAAAAACATGTTGAAACCAAATCTCGCTCATTTGGATGACGAAATGTGACGATATGGCATCATGGCATGTGGTAAAAGTACTGTTACATAAAAACAGCGAGTATTTGCCAGCTCAAACTACGACGTTTACACACACTCAAGAACAACAACCCTTCTTTTCTGATTTATTTTTACCATCTACCTCATCTTCTAGTGATATTTTATCTCTGTCTTTTTCGTCTTCGGATTTCATGGCTTTGTCATTGCTCAAGACCTGTAAATATAAAGATATTACCGTAAAAAAATGTGTCAATGTCGTGAGTCCCTTTAAAAATAAGGAAATACAGATAGGATTTTTCATTTTTTAGCTTCGTTATTCTACCATAGGTTTAAAAATATTATTGGTAAATTGTAATCAACAATTAGTAATATGCAAAAACTAATTGCTTTGTGTTTTCTTAAAATTAAATAATGATTTTGTGTCCCTTTAAAAGCCAATCAGCAAAGTTGAGACATTTGATGGTTAAACTATCAAACAATAAATTAAAATCCAAGAACTGAATTTTTTAAATAAAACTTGACAGTTCTGATCTGACATCTTGTATTGATATAATTATTGCAAATAACATGTTTAAAGGGGGTACATCAGGCATTTTGTTGGTGTCTTAGGGCTCTGACTTAAAACTGACCTATATCATGATATTTTCTATTCTAAAGGGTCTAAACCTAATAAATGAGCCTAAATAATGATTCCATCTTTACAAGGAAATTTATTTTGTGCAGCACAATGTGCTATCATATGTTATGCACCAGAGTCAATTTAACACTTAGCTCGCTATGTATAATGGACTGTCCTTTCTTTAAATTAAGACCTTTCCATTTATGTTTCAAAGGGGTGTTTTGGTTAAATGACTGATGAGCAGCCAGACAGTGTAAACCCTGATCAGCCTGTGAGTTACTCGCAGGCTGATCTGGGTTTACACTGGCTGCAAAGGCTGTTGTAGTCACCCTTAGCAGGCTAAGAGTTAAGGACTTTATGCCAGATATTAAAAATATATGGTAAATTTATTTTAGACAACACAAAATATTTTGATTTAGATGACGTTTTTATCACCAAATGTTTTTTTTTTTTTATTCTTCTAGAAACAGATTGATCATGATGTACTCCTTTAAAACAAACATGATCATGATGTACCCCCTTTAAAACAAAACATGATCATGATGCACCCCCTTTAAAACAAACGTGATCATGATATACCCCCTTTAAAATAAACGAATCATGATGCACCCCCTTTAAAACAAACGTGATCATGATGTAACCCCTTTTAAAACGAACGTGATCATGATGTACCCCCTTTAAAAAAAAAGTGAACATGATGTATCCCCTTTAAAACAAACGCGATCATGATGCACCCCCTTTAAAACAAATGTGATCATGATGTACCCCCTTTAAAACAAACGTGATCATGATGCACCCCCTTTAAAACAAATGTGATCATGATGTACCCCCTTTAAAACAAACGTGATCAAAATGCACCCACTTTAAAACAAACGTGATCATGATGTACCCCTTTAAAACAAATGCGATCATGAAGTACCCCCTATAAAACAAACGTGAACATGATGTACCCCCTTTAAAACAAACGTGAACATGATGTATCCCCTTTAAAACAAATGCGATCATGATGCACCCCCTTTAAAACAAATGTGATCATGATGCACCCCCTTTAAAACAAATGCGATCATGATGCACCCCCTTTAAAACAAACGCGATCATGATGCACCCCCTTTAAAACAAACGTGATCATCATGTACCCCCCTTTAAAACAAACGTGAACATGATGCACCCCCTTTAAAACAAACGTAAACATGATGTATCCCCTTTAAAACAAACGTGAACATGATGCACCCTCTTTAAAATAAACGTGAACATGATGTATCCCCTTTAAAGCAAATGCAATCATGATGCACCCCCTTTAAAACAAACGTGAACATGATGCACCCCATTTAAAACAAACGTGAACATGATGTACCTCCTTTAAAACAAACCTGAACATGATGCACCCCCTTTAAAACAAACGTGAACATGATGTATCCCCTTTAAAACAAATGCGATCATGATGCACCCCCTTTAAAACAAACTTGATCATGCTGCACCCCCTTTAAAACAAATGCGATCATGATGCACCCCCTTTAAAACAAATGTGATCATGATGCACCCCCTTTAAAGCAGAAATTGGTCTTAAATCAACAAATCCGCTTTTGATATGTTTTTAAGTATTAAATATCATTATAATTACGATTTTTACTATGCCATTGATGTATGTTCAGTGAAAATATGTTTTTAAAGATAAAAATCGAACAGGCGAACAGGCATTGCTAAAAAATCGAGAAAAATCTAAGGGGAAAAACTCTTGCGCGAATTACCGGAAGTGACGTCATTCGGAACAAACTATTTTTTGTTTACATTGGGACTGAACGCAAAACAGTATACCTTGTGTGAAAATGTGAGATTTAAGCGATCATGATACTGAGTCAGAGGAAATGCCCGTGATAAGATGGTTACACAATGTGCAACCTTACGATTTTGAGCCAGAATACGTGTCTGAGGACGAAAATACATCGGATTCATCAACTGATGATGAAGTCGAACGCGGTGCAGGTGCAAATGGAGAGCTTGTAAAGACTATCGTGTCATGTCATTCGTTACGTTCAGCGGTTCATTACACTATTCACCAATCTAACAAAATAGTGTAGTTATACACTTACAGCAACAACAAACAAAATACAACCTAAACATTGTTTTCATCGAAATCTGACAGTAAATCACCCGCAACACTGCAATATCTTGGTACATACACAATAACCGTGAAATGTAGTATATTCCGAATGAATGGACCTGGTCTAATACCTATAAATTAATACGAGCGTCAGATTTTTTTGCCGATAAGTAGACCTGGAACAAATATATGTATTAGATATCCATAATTGATAAAAAACGAATAAAAACAATAATAAATGAAACAGCATATAATTTCGGCACAATAATTTCTGTAGTATTATATATTTGCCATAAGTCGCCATCAACATCAAACACTCTAGGAGCGGTGTTTTCAATATGACACGCTCTCTATAGCTAGTCTCCACTGCCCCCAAATATCAATACAGACTAATCAAATATTGCGGTGCACTATTGAAGTACAGCCTAATTAGGGTACATACGTCGGTATATCACAAAAGCTAGCACCATTTAGGGAAACCTAGTTTTATGATACCGCCGAGGGCAGACGCGTATTGAACAAGACGGATATATCACATGATATGCGAGCTCTAATTTGTCGCGCACAAAGAAAGAAAAAATAATATAGCCAAATGTATTATGAGCCTGATATGATATACAGATCGAAAACAGACCAAACATATCAAATTACCATAACATAAAGTATATTATTCTATTATACTTGTTTTACTTATTGCACGAGCTAAGAGGCGTTATTGTTGTTGCTTTGCCATAAAACATTACTGAATTAATATAAAAGCTAGAAATATTATTAATTTTCTGCCTTGTAATAGATATCCATGAAACATTTTGTATTTTTTTTCAAATCCATAGACCTATATATGTTGATAATATATATTTATAACACTATTGGCAGAAGAGGGTGAATAATTTAAAATGATTAAAATTTAAATTTGGAAACAAAGACACAGCGTTTATTTCACCGGATTCATTTAAATTTATATGCTGAACGTTCTTAGCAATATTTTAAAAAAAGACGGCTACATATTATTAGCGCCGTCAACTCTTCATTGATTCACGTAACGACGCATGCTTCTAATTCAACAGCTAAACATTCACGGTGTATATAAAGATCTAAGACTATACACCTTTCTTCAATTTATCATACGTATACCCGATGAGGTGCTAAGATAATTGAACATAAATTTCAATCTTACTTCATGTATGAATTTCCGCCTCAACGCCGTCGAATAGGCGAATACAACTTGCTTGGAGACGGCGGGGTTATGTACTTCTATTGTATATCGTTGGTACCGCTGTTGATCTTAATATGCATGGCCTTTTGTTCTCCAAATTCAAAGATAATGAAACCAAAGGATGGACTTCCCACGAAGTCAACTCAAAATGTTTGCTACAAACTCGCGCGTCTTTCGTAGGTTCCCACTTTCTCGACGAGTCGGGCGATTTTCTTCGGTAACGGTCTACCCACACTTCAAATCTTAATTGATTGAATTGGAGTTTATAGTCGCACCAACAGCTAAGGTCATATGGCGACTTTCCAGCTTCCATTGGTGGAGGAAGACCCCAGATGCCCCTCCGGGCAATTTTCGTGCACGGGCGGGCACCTGGGTAGAACCACCGACGTTCCGCAAGCCAGCTGGATAGCTTCCTCACATAAAGATTCCTAGGCTCCTGAGAGAGAACCTACAGCGGTGAGGGGCAAGTGATTTCAAGTCAGAGACATTAACCACTCGGCCACGGACGCCCCTCAAATCTTAATATATCATTATCTCGATTAGGGAAACGAAAGAAACTTAGGTTATTATATTGTCCTTCTTTATGCAAACTTTTTCACCCAGCAACAGCACATGGCATTTTTAACAAGTACCATAAAACGTAATCCTACAAGACAATACTATACAACTCAATGCGACACCGCTAATCGTTTGGTACCAATGACGTCACAGGATCACGTGACACTTACCAGGGCGAAACTCGAAGCGTGTGCGCTATGAGATAAAATTGGCTACTGTGAGAAAACGGGACAACCAATAAGTGTAAGATTTGAACAGATTGTATATTATATACATATATTTCCGAATATATACTCAAAAGACACGCACTATTTCACCTTTAAAACAAACGTGAACATGATGCACCCCCTTTAAAACAAACGTGAACATGATGTATCCCCTTTAAAACAAACGTGAACATGATGTATCCCCTTTAAAACAAATGCGATCATGATGCACCCCCTTTTAAACAAACGTGAACATGATGTACCCCCTTTAAAACAAACGTGAACATGATGCACCCCCTTTAAAACAAACGTGAACATGATGTACCCCCTTTAAAAAAACGTGAACATGATGCACCCCCTTTAAAATAAATGTGATCATGATGCACCCCCTTTAAAACTAATGCGATCATGATGCACCCCCTTTAAAACAAACGTGAACATGATGCATCCCCTTTAAAACAAACGCGATCATGATGTACCCCCTTTAAAACAAACGTGAACATGATGTACCCCCTTTAAAACAAACGTGAACATGATGACCCCCTTTAAAACAAACGTGAACATGATGTACCCCCTTTAAAACAAACATGAACATGATGCACCCCCTTTAAAATAAATGTGATCATGATGCACCCCCTTTAAAACTAATGCGATCATGATGCACCCCCTTTAAAACAAACGTGAACATGATGCATCCCCTTTAAAACAAACGCGATCATGATGTACCCCCTTTAAAACAAACGTGAACATGATGCACCCCCTTTAAAACAAACGTGATCATGATGAACCCCCTTTAAAACAAATGCGATCATGCTGCAACCCCTTTAAAACAAACGTGAACATGATGCACCCCCTTTAAAACAAATGCGATCATGATGCACCCCCTTTAAAACAAACATGAACATGATGCACCCCCTTTAAAATAAATGCGATCATGATGCACCCCGTTTAAAACAAATGCGATCATGATGCACCCCCTTTAAAACAAACGTGAACATGATGCACCCCCTTTAAAAAAAACGCGATCATGATATACCCCCTTTAAAACAAACGTGATCATGATGTACCCCCTTAAAACAAATGTGAACATGATGCACCCCCTTTAAAACAAACGTGAACATGATGCACCCCCCTTTAAAACAAATTCGATCATGATGCACCCACTTTAAACAAACGTGAACATGATGCACCCCCTTTAAAACAAACGTGAACATGATGCACCCCCTTTAAAACAAACATGAACATGATGCATCCCCTTTAAAACAAACGCGATCATGATGTACCCCCTTTAAAACAAACGTGATCATGATGCACCCCCTTTAAAACAAACGTGATCACGATGCACAGCCTTTAAAACAAATGCGATCATGATGCACTCCCTTTAAAACAAATGTGAACATGATGCACCCCTTTAAAACAAACGTGAACATGATGCACCCCCTTTAAAACAAACGTGAACATGATGTACCCCCTTTAAAACAAACGTGAACATGATGCACCCCCTTTAAAACAAACGTGATCATGATGTATCCCCTTTTTAACAAATGCGATCATGATGTATCCCCTTTAAAACAAACGTGATCATGATGTACCCCCTTTAAAACAAACGTGATCATGATGCACCCCCTTTAAAACAAACGTGAACATGATGTATCCCCTTTAAAACAAACGCGATCATGATGTATCATGATGTATCCCCTTTAAAACAAACGTGAACATGATGCATCCCCTTTAAAACAAACATGATCATGATGTACCCCCTTTAAAACAAACGTGAACATGATGTATCCCCTTTAAAACAAATGCAATCATGATGTATCCCCTTTAAAACAAACATGATCATGATGTACCCCCTTTAAAATAAACGTGATCATGCTGCACCCCCTTTAAAACAAACGTGAACATGATGTATCCCCTTTAAAACAAACGCGATCATGATGTATCCCCTTTAAAACAAACGTGAACATGATGCACCCCCTTTAAAACAAACGTGATCATGATGTATCCCCTTTTTAACAAATGCGATCATGATGCACCCCCTTTAAAACAAACGTGAACATGATGTATCCCCTTTAAAACAAATGCGATCATGATGCATCCACTTTAAAACAAGCGTGATCATGATGTATCCCCTTCAAAAAAAACTGAATACTCTGCACACACTGTAACACATGATGCATTAACATGTATAACTGACACTGATAGTGCATATACATGTACATCTGTACATATACAACAACAATTATCATATTATCTTTAATATCTAATCTCGGGTCATGAAAGCCTCCAAATGAATAAGAGTACACGATGGATGATGTTATATCAACATCAATGATAATATCGGTAATCTGAGATTTTTAAAGTTAGGAGGGAATAATTTAACGTAACTGAAGGAAATAATGGCATGAAGTAATACAAATAAAACGTCATAAATTATCTAAGATATAAATTAAACAATAGACAGATAAACAAAATACATCCATGTGTT
This sequence comes from Cyrtodaria siliqua, assembly GCA_037043455.1. Classification (NCBI taxonomy): domain Eukaryota; kingdom Metazoa; phylum Mollusca; class Bivalvia; order Adapedonta; family Hiatellidae; genus Cyrtodaria; species Cyrtodaria siliqua. Next base: position 136,359 of record JAWPHD010005076.1, read on the forward strand.
CGTATATTTATCAGTTGTTCATTCGCCTGTTCAATTTTAAAAAACAAATCCATCAATGGGCAATCCGGGTACATATGGATGTTTTTTGCAGGTTCAGCAGTTGCATGTTTTGATGCTGGTACCCAAATCATGTCTCACCTATGTGTATATACATGTATATATACATACGTGACGAGACGTTACGGACAGCGTGATTAACCACTTTTTGCTTTATTCAGATTAGACTTATAAATCAAAACCAGGCAGAATATTGTGGCTTTTATTGTACGTAACATTTTCTGATGCCATAAAAGAAGAAAAAACAATAAACAAAAACTGTCAACAAAAACAATGTTGGTATCCAGTCAAGCATAACATTCTGTTTAATCGATAAAACTTGTAGACCAGAAAGAAAATGTTGTTAATCTACTTGTTTAATAGACCATTTTGCATCGCCTTTCACTACCAAGTTTAGTAGACCCAGTACGAATGTGAAAAAAAGCTTGACAGAGCCTTGTCTTTTTTTGTTTTCTAAGCCTCACCACATAAACTTGATAGTAAAAAGCGCTGACATACATATATAACTATGAGAGAAATATTTCTTACCTGAGTTACCAAGAACCTAGCAGCTTCATCAATATTTATATTTTCCTTCGCGGAAGTTTCAAACCAACCTATAAACCCTCGTTCTTTACAGAAGTCGTCTATTTGGGTGGTGTTGTTCATAAGGCCTTCTTTAGGTTGATCACACTGTCAAGAAACAGACATTACAACATTGTGAGCTTAAAAGTAATGTAGGCATATCATTATTCAAACATGCTTTTTTTAATGCACTTGACACAATCCTGCAATCCGACTGACATTCAAACACTGTGACTATTAACTAATGCATAACCCATTGCAAATCTAGTCATGTGACGTTAAACAAGCAAACATGTCACATTTCTTAATTTTATCTCAATGTATTTGAGAGGAAAACTATCAAAAACAATGACATGCGTTAAAAATGGATTTACCAGGATGGAAAATTTGACTTTTGCAACAGTATATCTGTCGTTTAATGGTCGTGTTTGTATAGAACATTGAACAACTAATATAGAACATTGAACAACTAATACAGAACATTGAACACCTAATATAGAACATTGAACAACTAATATAGAACACTGAACAACTAATATAGAACATTGAACAACTAACATAGAACATTGAACAACTAATACAGAACATTGAACAACTAATACAGAACATTGAACAACTAATATAGAAAATAGAACAACTAATATAGAAGATTGAACAGCTAATGTAGAACATTGAACATCTAATATAGAACATTGAACAACTAATACAGAACATTGAACACCTAATATAGAACATTGAACAACTAATATAGAACACTGAACAACTAATATAGAACATTGAACAACTAACATAGAACATTGAACAACTAATACAGAACATTGAACAACTAATACAGAACATTGAACAACTAATATAGAAAATAGAACAACTAATATAGAAGATTGAACAGCTAATGTAGAACATTGAACATCTAATATAGAACATTGAACAGCTAATGTAGAACATTGAACAACTAATATAGAAAACTGAACAACTAATATAGAACACTGAACAACTAATATAGAACATTGAACAACTAATATAGAACATTGAACAACTAATATAGAACATTGAACATCTAATATAGAACATTGAACAACTAATATAGAACATTGAACAACTAATATAGAACACTGAACGACTAATATAGAAAATAGAACAACTAACATAGAACATTGAACAACTAATATAGAACATTGAACAACTAATATAGAACATTGAACAACTAATATAGAACACTGAACAACTAATATAGAACACTGAACAACTAATATAGAACACTGAACAACTAATATAGAACATTGAACAACTAATATAGAACACTGAACAACTAATATAGAACACTGAACAACTAATATAGAACATTGAACAACTAATATAGAACATTGAACAACTAATATAGAACACTGAACAACTAATATAGAACATTGAACAACTAATATAGAACACTGAACAACTAATATAGAACACTGAACAACTAATACAGAACATTGAACAACTAATATAGAACATTGAACAACTAATATAGAACATTGAACAACTAATATAGAACATTGAACAACTAATATAGAACACTGAACAACTAATATAGAACACGGAACAACTAATATAGAACATTGAACAACTAATATAGAACACTGAACAACTAATATAGAACACTGAACAACTAATATAGAACACTGAACAACTAATATAGAACATTGAACAACTAATATAGAACACTGAACAACTAATATAGAACACTGAACAACTAATACAGAACATTGAACAACTAATATAGAACATTGAACAACTAATATAGAACACTGAACAACTAATATAGAACATTGAACAACTAATATAGAACATTGAACAACTAATATAGAACATTGAACAACTAATATAGAACACTGAACAACTAATATAGAACACTGAACAACTAATATAGAACACTGAACAACTAATATAGAACATTGAACAACTAATATAGAACACTGAACAACTAATATAGAACACTGAACAACTAATACAGAACATTGAACAACTAATATAGAACATTGAACAACTAATATAGAACACTGAACAACTAATATAGAACACTGAACAACTAATACAGAACATTGAACAACTAATATAGAACACTGAACAACTAATATAGAACATTGAACAACTAATATAGAACACTGAACAACTAATATAGAACATTGAACAACTAATATAGAACATTGAACAACTAATATATAACATTGAACAACTAATATAGAACACTGAACAACTAATATAGAACATTGAACAACTAATATAGAACACTGAACAACTAATATAGAACACTGAACAACTAATATAGAACATTGAACAATTAATATAGAAAATTGAACAACTAATATAGAACATTGAACAACTAATATAGAACATTGAACAACTAATTTAGAACACTGAACAACTAATATAGAACACTGAACAACTAATATAGAACATTGAACAACTAATATAGAACATTGAACAACTAATATAGAACATTGAACACCTAATATAGGACATTAAACAATAAATATAGAACATTGAACAACTAATATAGAACATTGAATAACTAATATAGAACACTGAACAACTAATATAGAACATTGAACAACTAATATAGAACATTGAACAACTAATATAGAACATTGAATAACTAATATAGAACACTGAACAACTAATATAGAAGATTGAAAAACTAATGTAGAACATTGAACATCTAATATAGAACATTGAACAACTAATACAGAACATTGAACACCTAATATAGAACATTGAACAACTAATATAGAACACTGAACAACTAATATAGAACATTGAACAACTAACATAGAACATTGAACAACTAATACAGAACATTGAACAACTAATACAGAACATTGAACAACTAATATAGAAAATAGAACAACTAATATAGAAGATTGAACAGCTAATGTAGAACATTGAACATCTAATATAGAACATTGAACAGCTAATGTAGAACATTGAACAACTAATATAGAACACTGAACAACTAATATAGAACACTGAACAACTAATACAGAACATTGAACAACTAATATAGAACATTGAACAACTAATATAGAACATTGAACAACTAATATAGAACATTGAACAACTAATATAGAACACTGAACAACTAATATAGAACACGGAACAACTAATATAGAACATTGAACAACTAATATAGAACACTGAACAACTAATATAGAACATTGAACAACTAATATAGAACATTGAACAACTAATATAGAACATTGAACAACTAATATAGAACACTGAACAACTAATATAGAACACTGAACAACTAATATAGAACACTGAACAACTAATATAGAACATTGAACAACTAATATAGAACACTGAACAACTAATATAGAACACTGAACAACTAATACAGAACATTGAACAACTAATATAGAACATTGAACAACTAATATAGAACACTGAACAACTAATATAGAACACTGAACAACTAATACAGAACATTGAACAACTAATATAGAACACTGAACAACTAATATAGAACATTGAACAACTAATATAGAACACTGAACAACTAATATAGAACATTGAACAACTAATATAGAACATTGAACAACTAATATATAACATTGAACAACTAATATAGAACACTGAACAACTAATATAGAACATTGAACAACTAATATAGAACACTGAACAACTAATATAGAACACTGAACAACTAATATAGAACATTGAACAACTAATATAGAACATTGAACAACTAATATAGAACACTGAACAACTAATATAGAACATTGAACAACTAATATAGAACACTGAACAACTAATACAGAACATTGAACAACTAATATAGAACATTGAACAACTAATATAGAACACTGAACAACTAATATAGAACACTGAACAACTAATACAGAACATTGAACAACTAATATAGAACACTGAACATCTAATATAGAACAATGAACAACTAATACAGAACATTGAACAACTAATATAGAACACTGAACAACTAATATAGAACACTGAACATCTAATATAGAACACTGAACAACTAATATAGAACACTGAACATCTAATATAGAACACTGAACAACTAATATAGAACACTGAACATCTAATATAGAACATTGAACAACTAATATAGAACACTGAACAACTAATATAGAACATTGAACAACTAACATAGAACACTGAACAACTAATATAGAACACTGAACAACTAGTATAGAACACTGAACAACTAATATAGAACACTGAACAACTAATATAGAACATTGAACAACTAATATAGAACATTGAACAACTAATATAGAACACTGAACAACTAATATAGAACACTGAACAACTAATATAGAACACTGAACAACTAATATAGAAGATTGAACAGCTAATGTAGAACATTGAACATCTAATATAGAACATTGAACAGCTAATGTAGAACATTGAACAACTAATATAGAACATTGACCAACTAATGTAGAACATTGAACATCTAATATAGAACATTGAACAACTAATATAGAACATTGAACAACTAATATAGAACACTGAACGACTAATATAGAAAATAGAACAACTAACATAGAACATTGAACAACTAATATAGAACATTGAACAACTAATATAGAACACTGAACAACTAATATAGAACATTGAACATCTAATATAGAACATTGAACAACTAATATAGAACACTGAACAACTAATATAGAACACTGAACAACTAATACAGAACATTGAACAACTAATATAGAACACTGAACAACTAATATAGAACATTGAACAACTAATATAGAACATTGAACAACTAATATAGAACATTGAACAACTAATATAGAACACTGAACAACTAATATAGAACACTGAACAACTAATATAGAACACTGAACAACTAATACAGAACATTGAACAACTAATATAGAACACTGAACAACTAATATAGAACATTGAACAACTAATATAGAACATTGAACAACTAATATAGAACATTGAACAACTAATATAGAACACTGAACAACTAATATAGAACACTGAACAACTAATATAGAACATTGAACAACTAATATAGAACACTGAACAACTAATATAGAACACTGAACAACTAATATAGAACATTGAACAACTAATATAGAACACTGAACAACTAATATAGAACATTGAACAACTAATATAGAACATTGAACAACTAATATAGAACATTGAACAACTAATATAGAACACTGAACAACTAATATAGAACACTGAACAACTAATATAGAACATTGAACAACTAATATAGAACATTGAACAACTAATATAGAACACTGAACAACTAATATAGAACACTGAACAACTAATATAGAACACTGAACAACTAATACAGAACATTGAACAACTAATATAGAACACTGAACAACTAATATAGAACATTGAACAACTAATATAGAACATTGAACAACTAATATAGAACATTGAACAACTAATATAGAACACTGAACAACTAATATAGAACACTGAACAACTAATATAGAACACTGAACAACTAATACAGAACATTGAACAACTAATATAGAACACTGAACAACTAATATAGAACATTGAACAACTAATATAGAACATTGAACAACTAATATAGAACACTGAACAACTAATATAGAACACTGAACAACTAATATAGAACACTGAACAACTAATACAGAACACTGAACAACTAATACAGAACATTGAACAACTAATATAGAACATTGAACAACTAATATAGAACACTGAACAACTAATATAGAACACTGAACAACTAATATAGAACACTGAACAACTAATACAGAACATTGAACAACTAATATAGAACATTGAACAACTAATACAGAACACTGAACAACTAATAGAGAACACTGAACAACTAATACAGAACATTGAACAACTAATATAGAACACTGAACAACTAATATAGAACATTGAACAACTAATATAGAACATTGAACAACTAATATAGAACATTGAACAACTAATATAGAACACTGAACAACTAATATAGAACACTGAACAACTAATATAGAACATTGAACAACTAATATAGAACACTGAACAACTAATATAGAACACTGAACAACTAATATAGAACACTGAACAACTAATATAGAACATTGAACAACTAATATAGAACATTGAACAACTAATATAGAACATTGAACATATAATATAGAACATTGAACAACTAATATAGAACATTGAACAACTAATATAGAACACTGAACAACTAATATAGAACATTGAACAACTAATATAGAACACTGAACAACTAATATAGAACACTGAACAACTAATATAGAACACTGAACAACTAATACAGAACATTGAACAACTAATATAGAACACTGAACAACTAATATAGAACATTGAACAACTAATATAGAACATTGAACAACTAATATAGAACACTGAACAACTAATATAGAACACTGAACAACTAATATAGAACACTGAACAACTAATACAGAACATTGAACAACTAATATAGAACACTGAACAACTAATATAGAACATTGAACAACTAATACAGAACATTGAACAACTAATATAGAACATTGAACAACTAATATAGAACACTGAACAACTAATATAGAACACTGAACAACTAATATAGAACACTGAACAACTAATACAGAACATTGAACAACTAATATAGAACACTGAACAACTAATATAGAACATTGAACAACTAATATAGAACATTGAACAACTAATATAGAACACTGAACAACTAATATAGAACACTGAACAACTAATATAGAACATTGAACAACTAATATAGAACACTGAACAACTAATATAGAACACTGAACAACTAATATAGAACATTGAACAACTAATATAGAACACTGAACAACTAATATAGAACACTGAACAACTAATATAGAACATTGAACAACTAATATAGAACACTGAACAACTAATATAGAACACTGAACAACTAATACAGAACATTGAACAACTAATACAGAACACTGAACAACTAGTATAGAACACTGAACAACTAATATAGAACACTGAACAACTAATATAGAACATTGAACATATAATATAGAACACTGAACAACTAATATAGAACACTGAACAACTAATATAGAACATTGAACAACTAACAGTGTTCGACACTAACGCTAGCCCGATAGCCCGGGGCTAGTAAAAGTGACCGTCGGGCTAGCACGTACGATCGTCTAGCTAGCCCGATTGGCTAGTAGATTATAGAACAAACACGTACCCAATTTGCGTTGGCATTATATAAATAAAATCTCAAGCACTGTTAATCATTAATGTTCCGCAGATTCTCGCTTAAAACTGCTGCTCTTTTAGTCCGCGTAAAACGACATCTGTTTTCTTTTTGCTTTCGTTTACCGCGTGATACCAGCCCGATACCGAATCACACAAACGCTTGTAACTACGCCTTATAAACTAGACAGATTTTCTCAAGCGTTTTTATGACCACGATTTCAGCAGTTGTTTCCGCTTCCGTCGGAAAACGCCGCGAATTATGAACGTGCTATAAACGGTGCAAACATAGATCGATTTTTGGGGCTTTCTCCACCAGCCAAAAAACAAAAAACTCTATCATAATAATTTCTAATTTCTGTGTTTCTCATGTACATTGTTCAGAAATACTATAATAAATTAAAATAATAATCATCACAGTATGTTAGTTTTCTTAACAGAGGTGCAGACTGCCACGAGATCAAGTTATTGTGACGGAGGGTGCTGTCAGTGATGTCACAAATTTTGAATCTGATTTGTGTTGTTATTTTATAACCAACCCCGTCAAATCAATATACAATGTGGATTTGGTACCGTTGGTAGCAGGGCTAGTAGAAATTAAAGGGGGCTAGTGAAATTCCAAACCAACTAGCCCCCGGGGCTAGTAGGTTCAAAAAGTTAGTGTCGAACACTGACTAATACAGAACACTGAACAACTAATATAGAACACTGAACAACTAATATAGAACACTGAACAACTAACATAGAACATTGAACAACTAACATAGAACACTGAACAACTAATATAGAACACTGAACAACTAGTATAGAACACTAAACAACTAATATAGAACATTGAACAACTAATATAGAACATTGAACAACTAATATAGAACACTGAACAACTAATATAGAACACTGAACAACTAATATAGAACACTGAACAACTAATATAGAACATTGAACAACTAATATAGAACACTGAACAACTAATATAGAACACTGAACAACTAATACAGAACATTGAACAACTAATATAGAACATTGAACAACTAATATAGAACACTGAACAACTAATATAGAACACTGAACAACTAATACAGAACATTGAACAACTAATATAGAACACTGAACATCTAATATAGAACAATGAACAACTAATACAGAACATTGAACAACTAATATAAAACACTGAACAACTAATATAGAACACTGAACATCTAATATAGAACACTGAACAACTAATATAGAACACTGAACATCTAATATAGAACACTGAACAACTAATATAGAACACTGAACATCTAATATAGAACATTGAACAACTAATATAGAACACTGAACAACTAATATAGAACACTGAACAACTAATATAGAACATTGAACAACTAATACAGAACACTGAACAACTAGTATAGAACACTGAACAACTAATATAGAACACTGAACAACTAATATAGAACATTGAACATATAATATAGAACACTGAACAACTAATATAGAACACTGAACAACTAATATAGAACATTGAACAACTAATACAGAACACTGAACAACTAATATAGAACACTGAACAACTAATATAGAACACTGAACAACTAACATAGAACACTGAACAACTAATATAGAACACTGAACAACTAGTATAGAACACTGAACAACTAATATAGAACACTGAACAACTAATATAGAACATTGAACAACTAATATAGAACATTGAACAACTAATATAGAACACTGAACAACTAATATAGAACACTGAACAACTAATATAGAACACTGAACAACTAATATAGAACACTGAACAACTAATATAGAACATTGAACAACTAATACAGAACACTGAACAACTAGTATAGAACACTGAACAACTAATATAGAACACTGAACAACTAATATAGAACATTGAACATATAATATAGAACACTGAACAACTAATATAGAACATTGAACAACTAATACAGAACACTGAACAACTAATATAGAACACTGAACAACTAATATAGAACACTGAACAACTAATATAGAACATTGAACAACTAACATAGAACACTGAACAACTAATATAGAACACTGAACAACTAGTATAGAACACTGAACAACTAATATAGAACACTGAACAACTAATATAGAACATTGAACAACTAATATAGAACACTGAACAACTAATATAGAACACTGAACAACTAATATAGAACACTGAACAACTTATATAGAACACTGAACAACTAATATAGAACACTGAACAACTAATATAGAACATTGAACAACTAACATAGAACACTGAACAACTAATATAGAACACTGAACAACTAGTATAGAACACTGAACAACTAATATAGAACACTGAACAACTAATATAGAACATTGAACAACTAATATAGAACATTGAACAACTAATATAGAACACTGAACAACTAATATAGAACATTGAACAACTAATATAGAACACTGAACAACTAATATAGAACACTGAACAACTAATATAGAACACTGAACAACTAATATAGAACACTGAACAACTAATATAGAACATTGAACAACTAACATAGAACACTGAACAACTAATATAGAACACTGAACAACTAGTATAGAACACTGAACAACTAATATAGAACACTGAACAACTAATATAGAACATTGAACAACTAACATAGAACACTGAACAACTAATATAGAACACTGAACAACTAATATAGAACACTGAACAACTAATATAGAACACTGAACAACTAATATAGAACATGAAAGAACAACTAATATAGAACACTGAACAACTAATATAGAACATTGAACAACTAATACAGAACACTGAACAACTAATATAGAACACTGAACAACTAATATAGAACACTGAACAACTAATACAGAACACTGAACAACTAATATAGAACACTGAACAACTAATATAGAACACTGAACAACTAATATAGAACATTGAACAACTAATATAGAACACTGAACAACTAATATAGAACACTGAACAACTAATATAGAACATTGAACAACTAATATAGAACATTGAACAACTAATATAGAACACTGAACAACTAATATAGAACACTGAACAACTAATATAGAACATTGAACAACTAATATAGAACATTGAACATATAATATAGAACACTGAACAACTAATATAGAACATTGAACAACTAATATAGAACATTGAACAACTAATATAGAACACTGAACAACTAATATAGAACATTAAACAACTAATACAGAACACTGAACAACTAATATAGAACACTGAACAACTAATATAGAACACTGAACAACTAATATAGAACATTGAACAACTAACATAGAACACTGAACAACTAATATAGAACACTGAACAACTAGTATAGAACACTGAACAACTAATATAGAACACTGAACAACTAATATAGAACATTGAACAACTAATATAGAACATTGAACAACTAATTTAGAACACTGAACAACTAATATAGAACACTGAACAACTAATATAGAACATTGAACAACTAATATAGAACATTGAACAACTAATATAGAACATTGAACAACTAATATAGAACATTGAACAACTAATATAGAACATTGAACATATAATATAGAACACTGAACAACTAATATAGAACATTGAACAACTAATATAGAACCACAAAATTTCAATACAGTTAACACTACACTAATGAGAGCTAGTTTTGAAAAAACTTCGAAAAGGGTAAATAACTGTTAAAATCAGATGATAGACGATGACGATATGACCATTTAAACTTTATTGTAAAATGTTTTATGAAAGCTGCCATTTATAGGGTCTAGTCTAGTGCACATGTACGTAGAATATGTGACTGAAACACTCTATGATGTTTTACTCGTATTTGGATTGACATCCATTATTCTTCCGGATCACCTCCAGACCTCCAGTCCCTTTAACAGATTTTATAAACTAAGATTTTTTATTTTATCACTAAAATTCCTGTTCTACTAACATGATATCTGGTTAAGACACTATTCACTCAAACACGCTCTCAAAACAATTTACCAAGTGCCGGTTTTGATTCCCCGTCTCTGCGTTGCAAGCGAGAGCTACTGGTGTTCACCTACTTGGACACGTTTTTTTACCCCCAGGATTCTCCGGTTGCCTCCCACGTCAAGATCACGTTAACGCTGTCATCTGCGCCATCGAAGGTAATTTGTATAAGCTGTGGCATAGCTTTTTCGTATTCAATGTAAATTATTTAAATAAAGTTTATACTGAACAATTTATGATTTGCTTAACATTGATCAGGCTGATACAGACGCTGTGTTTGAAACCTTCCCGCTCTTACCGCTGTAGCTTCCTGGGACCTCGACTTGTGATAAAGTGTCGATTTTTTACAGATGGTGCGAGGTTTACAGAACTGGTTTTATCTAGGAAAATGTGTTTGGCCTGCCTCCGCAAATAATTGAATTGAATTGGATTTTATAGTCACACCAACAGCTAAGGTCATATGGCAACTTTCCAGCTTCCATTGGTGGAGGAAGACCCCAGGTGCCCCTCCGGGCAATTTTCATGCACGGGCGGGCACCTGGGTAGAACTACCGACGTTCCGCAAGCCAGCTGGATAGCTTCCTCACATAAAGATCCCTAGGCCCTGAGGGATCGAACCTGCAGCGGTGAGGGGCAAGTGATTTCAAGTCAGAGACGTTAACCACTCGGCCACGGACGCCCCGCCTCCGCAAATAAAAAGGCAACTGTCATATATAGCCTAAACTGTATTGAAAATTATGTAAAACACCATTCAACGATCTACAGAGTATATTTACCTTATTGGCCAATAGAACACATGGTACAGGTCTGCCATCAGAAAGTTGAACTTTAAGGTCAAGGTCATTCTTCCACTTTGTGACAGCATCGAAGGTCGACGCACGACCCAGATCGAACACAATAAATGCTCCTACGGCTTCCTTATAATACACCCGTGTCATATTGCCGAATCTTTCTTGACCTAGAATTTAGTTCATGACTTGAATAAGTTTAAGCATGCTGTCAGCTGCATCAACCACAGCAAACCATAAGTGCTGTAGTGTTGTTTTTACCTTGATTTTATCTTTTTCACACTTTAATTTTAATACACCATTCGCACTATTTCCTCACCTTTTCTTACTTTTAAACTTTTTATCTTGTCTACTAACAGACACAGGCGCGCAACCTGCTCAAACTTACCCGTGAGGGTGTGCAGCAGTATACAGAGATAGAGATAGTGTGGTACACTCGAGAGTTAAGCAGGAAGCATTTAAGGTCGATATGTATATTGTCACCACTGCCGTGATATACGAAAGGTGCATCATTTATGAAGGTATTGTATTGTGGGTGAGGTAACATGGGCACCTATTCTTAGCATAGAGTTATGTATATAAAAATGTACCATGGGTAACTATACTATTAAGCATAAAGACAGTTATGTACGGAAAATGTACCATGGGTACCTATGCTTAGCATAGCGAGAGTAACGTATCTGGAAATGTACCCTGGGTACCGATCTGTACAACAATACCATATATCATTGAAATACCAGGTTTAAACAAGTTTAAAGGGAATGTAGCGACACAGCCAAACCATCTTTATTATTGAGAGTTCTGAAATACTTGAATAAGGGTGAAAGAATCAAAATCGGTTGATAAACAAAGAAGATACGATCATTTGAAGATCCTGTTGAAACGAATATGGAAGTGGCCATTTTGAGAGATATGACATCACGGTTCTAATTGACCATATATGGAATATTTATAAATATGAAAATTTGCTGATTTATAGGGAAAAAATGACAGCAACAATTAATGGCAATAATGCTTTATATGACCAGTAAAAAAACCCCATTCATTTGCAGTGATTTTCTTCATTTTAAATGATATTTATCAATATTCCATATATGGTAATATGGAACTATGACGTCATAGTTCTAAAAATGGCGGCTCACGTTTGTTTTAGAACAACCTTTAAATGGTCAAATCTTTTTTGTTTATCATCCGATTTTGATAATTCTTTCACCTTTTTCCAAGTTTTTCAGAACTCTCAATTATGGAGCTTGTTTGGCTGTGTCGCTACATTCTCTTTAATGAAATGAAAATAACACATCTGCAACCGCGAAACTTTGTGAGAAAATAAGATGTGCTGTCACAAAAAACATTAAAATGGGCTTAAACATTTTGTTTCTCGTCACGCTCTTCTAATCTCAAATCCTGGCTCTGTCCATGATGAAAGAAAATGACTATTTCCAAGGTCGTCTGAGTGATTTCCAACAATTGTAAATTATTGCGATCCAAAAAGATGAGCTTCTAAGCTTACACAATTAATTAATGAACCAGAAAAACACTTACGCTCGCTATATCCCATAATTGTAACCGCACTATAAGTATCTGCATCCCAATTAATCACCTTTAACGCGAAATCTACGCCTATCGTCGCTCCGATAATGCTGGAGAGAAGAATTGGTGGACGTATCTCTTGATGATGGACGTCTTCCCAGTACCCAGCTCTCCTATGACCAATATTTTGTACAAATGCTCCTTCTTTTCAACAACACCGGCCTGAAAAAATATTTGTATGTCTTCAAACATGAAATAATTGTATCCAGATTTAATAATGAACACATTTCCTTATGTTTATACTCTATTCCTCTAGCAATTTATAGAATAACTGCTAGAGTAATTATCGTATTTTTCTGAGTAAACCGCCCAAGCGCAGATATCGCGCATCCCGACATAGAGAGCAAAAACCCTCGTACATTTTGTGGACACACTTCTAAAGTTGTAAAGATCTACTACCTAATGTCTTTACCGAGTTCTTCGGTCAACAGTCCTTTTGCTTCGTAACTTTTGACTGATAGTAACAGTCAACTGGATTTATATTATACTATAGCCAAGATTATCTGTTTCTTAGGATTAACCCTTAAGAGCGAATACAATAGCCTTTGCTTCCATTGTAAACCCAGATCAAGAGTAACTCGCAGGCTGATCAGGGTTACACAAGTCCTGCTGCTCATCAGTCATTTCTCCAAAACACCCCTTGTCTTACATAAATGGAATGGTCTTAATTCAAAGAAAGAATAGTCCATTAAGTATATGTAGCAGGTTAAGAATGTTTTTTTTGCACCAAATACATATCTTTGAAGTATTGTTCGGAGCACCAAACATATTTACACTATACATTACAGATGCTGATCATGCGCTGCCATCTTTTCACCACACCTTTTGCCATATATATGCATGGTGTGTTAAAATGTGTAATAAATTAATTGTTGTTTAACGGTCCATCAATGCGCTTTATTTAATTTCAAGCCACCACAGAGTACACAGGAATCTGGGAACCATGCCCTACCCTTTCTTTACTATGTAATATATTGCTATGGTTCTTTAAGGATTATGTCCCCTTTTGTGTAGTCCCATTGAGATTGCATTTAAAAAAGATAAAAATTAGAACTCAAATAATCTTGAATATTTTTGCACGACACTTTCAGTATAATATGTTTACCCATTTTTCTAGGCAGTGCTACCTTTGAATTATAAATACATACTAGATAAATATGACATTTTTTCAATACCCGCATGACCTTGAGTATGACATAAGCTGAGTATGGATCAATACACACTTTTATCAAATTAGTATTTATTATTCAAGTACAGCACAGTCTAGATAAAAGTGTAAACATATTAAACTGCAAGTTACATGTAAAAATATTCCGGATTATTTTAGTTCCAATTTTTTTCTTTTGTTAATGCACTTTCAATGGGATTCCACAACATAGTACTAGATGTTCATAGTATAGGCTGATATACACGAATCTACCCGGTTATGTTCCTATCCAGTCGGTAAGCCTGACGCAAATGTCGTGCCTAACGAACATGCCGAAGAAAACCA
Organism: Cyrtodaria siliqua; assembly: GCA_037043455.1. Classification (NCBI taxonomy): domain Eukaryota; kingdom Metazoa; phylum Mollusca; class Bivalvia; order Adapedonta; family Hiatellidae; genus Cyrtodaria; species Cyrtodaria siliqua. The sequence continues at coordinate 152,047 of JAWPHD010005076.1, forward strand.
GTGGTGCCAATGGGACTCAAACCCGTATCTACCAATTCAGGGTCGAACATGCTACCAACTGGGCTACCGTGGTCCTCAAAATGTGTGCAAGGACATAGATCGCTGTAGCACAAAACTATCTGGAGAGATTTTCACAACTAGTGTACGTAATGAGGTTAATTCCTTTGCCCATTTAACATTTTTGGATGAGATATTTGAGAAAACGATGAGAGAATCTCCCTATTAAGATCTCTCCCTAGAGAGATCCCTGCGAGGGTACATCATAACTGACGTCCCTCCCAAGAGGGTGAATACACAAACAAAGAAATTAAAGATGCATACTTACCATGATGTTAATAAATACGATTACTGATTAACACTGAACGTAATTATATCCACACATGAATATCAGGCCATATCTATATGGCTATATGAACAATGACCAGGAATACAATTTCACCTGCACTCAGATTGGGCAAATAGACAGTATAAATGTTTATCACCCTATGATTTCACTGTACATGACGTATTTACATTTATAATAATGTTACAATGGTAGATGCTGATACATGGGCCAAGGATAAACGAAATACTCCTGTAAAATTAGAAAAGTTATGAAAATATGATAATCTATTTTGCCCTGAATAATGGACTCACCATCACCCCTCCCCCTCCCACTCCCAACACACACAAATACTCAAATTGGAAAAAAACTCAACTAGCTTAAATGGGAGAAAACAAGTTCACGTCTCTGTAAAATAAAACTTTTAAAATTACCTGAGTACATGGCTTTTCATTGCTTGTCATTTCATGTTTTCTCAAAAAGATACGCCCTGCCCTTATCTGGAATTCTGGATCCATCTTTGGGGTAATTTGTTCAATTCAATTTGGACCATAGATTGTCCACTCAATGGGTTTGTTCAGGGTTCTCCCACGTTGGTTGCCAATGGTCACCGATGGTAACATTTGGTACCAACGAGGCCTACCTCAGGTGTAGAGTCGCGGGAAGATTAGTTACCAACGTTCTGGTTGCCAAACGACGGTGACCGATGTTATCCGATGGTTACCAAGACTGCTTTCGGTAACCGATGGGAGAACCATGAACGGACCCACTATATATCAATATCAGACACAACTAGTGGTCCACTCAGGTGATAACAAATGTAGTACGGTAATAGATATTAATTAAACTGGCAATAACTGAAGCTGTTTACATTTGTTCATATTGTTTAAAAACTCTGCAAAATGTAATTTACTGGTGGCGTTAAAGCCGGGTTTTCGAAAATGTGAAAGATAAGTGCTTGTGTGTTTTTTGAAACTATTTAATAGAGATTTTTGTAGGTCACAGTGACCTAGTTTTCAGGGTATGGTCAGTGGTCAATGGGAATAAGATGCTGTTAACGTTTGATGAAGATCGGACATGGTAATGCGGAGAAATATAGAAAAAACAAAACGTGGCCGCCCGTCCGGTTTACGCCAATCTATAACCCGAGTTTTTTCCCCCAAAAAAAATCCAGCTTAAAAAGTTTAGAGAAGATGCCTTCCCATATTATAAGTGGTCAATTATTACTCTACAAGTCATCATCAAGTGCTAGATTTAAAACTTTTCCATCATTGAGTTATATATAAAAGCAATTTATTACCATGGCAAATTCCTATTGGACATATAGGATCTTCTTTTCTAAAGACATTTTATAAAAAATTAAATTTGCATGCTTTACAGAAATTATGTGTCTGTTCCTTTTTAAATATAAAGGCAGGTTATTTAAAATTTAATTCTGAATGTTTGACTACAGCATTTTAAGCACGAGGCAGATCACCCCATTTTCTTGGTAAGAACCAGTACTGTATACCTACCGCCATCCTTAAGAATCAACACTTTCCAGCTTGACAAGTCGACCTCCCAGTGGGATTTGAACCCACAGTGTTGATAGGCAAGAAAGTTTTAGATGTAGCGTCTTTTGCTATACCGGTGTAGCAGTCAATTTTATCCCACTATGAAAGTTTCCCCTGGGAAAGAATTGGCTAGCTGATTATTTCCACCCACTAGTTTGGTTTCCCCCAGGGAAAGAATTGGCTAGCTGATTCTTTCCCCCCTCCCAACTTTTTTTTTATAAATAATACAGTAACATTAGCATTAAAAAGAAATACATTTAATACCTCTTAGACTGTTCCCTCTCCCCCATGGAAGAGATTGAGGAATATAAAACTATATAAAAACAAAATAATTCAGAAGGTGCATGGTTCGGGGTGGGTGGTTGGGGGAGAATAGCCGATTATTTCACCACTCCCAACTTTTTTTTTTTAAATAATACAGTTGAGGATGGGCTAAAATAATTAAAACTTCTGTCTATTATTTCCCTATACGGCAATAGTAAAGTTATCAGTTATTTTCGCTGTTTTATATATATTTTAGCATGGAATATTAATTTTATATGTTGTTATATCCAAAGTACTGTTTTAACTAAATGGGAAATATCCCTGATAGTTTTTTTATATCAGGAATGATTAATGTGAAAAAAGAACACCATAATTTTGTCATGCCAATGTTTTCAAACAAATAACATGGTTCATGTCCAATGGAATTACCTTGTTACTGAATTGCTAAACTTATTGTATACACCACATTTCCACTAATTAAAGGGGCTTGCCCCCAGAATTGAACCAGAAAAATCAATAAAATAGATCTAACACATCTTTTGAGATAACATACATGACATGATGACATTAACTGAATTGAATTGAATGTTGTGTAACGACTCATCAACACAGTATAGGTTATTTAGAGCCGCCCCAGAGAGAGGGGAAGGATACATAGGAATCCGAGAACCGTGCCCTACTCTTATTATCGAATAGATTCCAATGGTTCTTTAACGTGCTCGGAGGATAGACCGATACACGGGACCGCCCGGTTTATGTCCCCATCCGACGGACGAGGCTAAGGGAAAGTGTCTTGCCCAAGAACACACAGACAAAACTCAGTGGCACCACGGAGGATTGAACCCGGGGCCTCCGTCTACAAATCCGCCATGCTACCGACTGCGTCACGCCAGCCCATAATAATAAACTTTTATTTTTATGTCCGACATCAAAGTGGGTTTTCATTTTAACTCTGTCCAATTCTGGAGGAAAGCCCCTTTAAGTTACCCGTTTCAGAGCAGATTCAGTATCAAGTGCATCACATGATTTTTATCTATATGAATGAAAATTAACAAGCTTGATCATGTGAAGAGGAATTTGAAGGCAGATAAAGCTTGTTAAATTGTTTTTCCCCCACTCAAATAATCCCTTGCTGCAGGAGAATAACACTTTTGCTTGGCCTGAATGTTCATTTCTGGTTGTAGAGCTAACAGGGCGTCTTGCACCTTTTTTTCTGATGTGGACATTACATGTGGCATCTGAGTTAAATGAAGTAACATAGCAATTGCAAGTTGTCTTATATTAGAAGTGACATATATATAAGTACATTTAGGCCCGTTGCTAAATTTTGGGAAGGTTCCAATGGGCCTTTATTTAATGGCTGACTAAGGGCCTGTATTATTGGGCCTGTATTTAAGGGCTGGCTATGGGTCTGTATTTAAGGGATGGATATGGGCCTGTATTTAACAGCTGGCTATGGGTCTGTATTTAAGGGATGGCTATTGGTCTATACTTAAGGGCTGTATATGGGTCTGTATTTAAGGATTGCCTATAGGTCTGTATTTAAGGGCTGGCTATGGAGCTGTAATAAGGGCTGGCTATGGGTCTGTATTTTAGGACTGGCTATAGGTCTGTATTTAAGGGCTGGCTATGGGTCTGTATTAAAGGCTGGCTATGGGCCTGTATTTTAGGACTGGATATGGGCCTCTATTTAAGGGCTGGCTATGGAGCTGCATTTGATGGCTGGTAATGGGCCTGAATTAAAGGGCTGGCTATGGGTTTATATTTAAGGGCAGGCTATGGAACTGTATTTAAGGACTGGCTATAGGCCTGTATTTAAGGGATGGTTATGTGTCTGTATTTAAGGGCTGGTTATGGACCTGTATTTAAGGACTGGCTAAAGGCCTGTATTTAAGGGCTGGATATTGGCCTGTATTTAAAGGGTGGCTATTTGTCTGTATCTAAGGGCTGGCTATGGGCCTGTATTTAAGGGATGGCTATAAGTCTGTATTTAAAGGCTGGCTATGTGCCTGTATTTAAGGGCTGGCTATAGGTCTGTATTTAAGGGCTGGCTATGGAACTGTATTTAATGACTGTCTATGAGCCTGTATTTAATGGCTGGCTATGGGTCTGTATTTAAGGGCTGGCTATGGGTCTGTATTAAGGGCTGGCTAAAGGCCTGTTTGTAATGGCTGGCTATTTGCCTGTATTTAATGGCTGGCTATGGGTCTGTATTTAAGGGCTGGCTATGGGTCTGTATTAAGGGCTGGCTAAAGGCCTGTTTGTAATGGCTGGCTATTTGCCTGTATTTAAGGGCTGACTATGGGCCTGTATTTAATGGCTGGCTATGGTCCTGTATTTTAAGGACTGGCTATGGGTCTGTATTTAAGGGCTGGTTATGGACCTGTATTTAAGGGCTTGCTATAGTACTGTATTTAGGGGCTGGCTATGGACCTGTATTTAAGGGCTGGCTATGGGCCTGTATTTAAGGGATGGCTATGGGTCTGTATTTAAGGGCTGTTTATGGACCTGTATTTAAGGGCTGGCTATGGGCCTGTATTTAGGGGCTGGCTATGTGACTATTTAAGGGCTGGCTATGGGGCTGTATTTAAGCTCTGGTTATAGGACTGTACTTAAGGGCTGCCTGGTAAGTTAAAGTAAATACATGATTTATTACCTAATAAGTTATTTATATTTTTTGACGATTTATTCAGTGGTGCTTTAAAGGGGTTGATGCACTATTTTCAAACACTATTTATTTAATAGGGCTCTGACAAACTTGAAAAAAAATGAAAGAATTGTCAAAATGCCATGAAAAACAAAGGAGATATGACCTATTGAAAATGTGCAAAGAAAATAAATGGAGGCAGCCATCTTTGAATGATGACGTCATCGCGCCATTTTACCATATATGGCATATTGACAAAATGTCTTTTAAAGCAAAAAAAATTACTGCAAATGAAAAATTATCATACAATTTATACATTTTACATCTGTATATTTATTTTTAATCAGTTTGCATTGATTTTCTTTGCTTTAAAATGTATTTTGTCAATATGCCTTATATGATAAAATGGCGCGATGACGTCATCGTTCAAAGATGGCCGCCTCCATTCATGTTCTTTGCAAATTGTAAATAGGTCATATCTCCTTTGTTTTTCATGGCATTTTGATAATTCTTTCAGCTTTTTTCCAGTTTTTCAGAGCCCTATTAAATAAATAGTGTTTGAAAATAGTGCATCAACCCCTTTAAATGTTTACTTAACCCCCTACATATATATAATGGACTGTTCTTTCTTTAATTAAGACCATTCCATTTATGTGACAAAGGGATGTTTTTGGGGAACTGATCAGCCTGCAAGTTACTTCCCATCAGACGTGGTCATGGGTCGGGTTTTAAATCGATATAAGTACACGTATTTATTTGTTTTAAATAATTATTAACATTAAACCATTTCTGATTTTAAACTTCCTTCTGTATTTATTTATCAATAAAACTATTGTTTTTTTTTTTTTTAATTTGCACACAGATAAATGAACATTAAAGTATTATTGCCACCAGGAAGTTTTGCCCATGGTTGAGTCATGTGATCCCTGATCTACAATTACTGTGCATTTCAGGGTGCCTAGACGTTGAATATGAATCGAGATTTTTTTTTGTTACTTGCTGTATGTGTTCATACCTGATATGGTTAGTTAGAATAAAAAAAGATGCTCCTGGATCTGTTTACAATCTTGCCACATCCATTCGTTATGCTTCACAAAGCCTAAAATTCATTTTGACTCTTGTTTACATAGAAAAATAAATAAAAAAATGGCGGCATTATTTTTAGAAATTGTTGTCTGCGCATGTCTGTTTCTAGGGTGCGGATGTACCAAGTAAAACGTAGGTTATGCAGGGTGGTGTTGTTGTTCAATGTTCAGCACCTCCAGTAAGCGATCATACTTTTATTTTGAAATGAAAAATGTTATATCTAGCAAATAAAAGGTAGGTCAATAGTATACTGCGTTTATATTTATTATTTACACCACTATTGGTCAACTGTTTAAGTCACCCTACCTTTGTGAAGCTTAGAAGATGGCTATGCGAAGATATGCAAACAGATTCAGGAGCGTCCATTTTTATTCTTTTCAATCATATCAAGTATGAAAACATAAAAAAAAAGAAAAAAAAAAGCTAGATTCATATTCTCCCTACATGAAGAATACAATACCCTAGTTTTACACTGACCACTCAAATTATATCTAAAGGTAATAGCAATACTATTAATAAATCATGGTGCAAATATATAATATTAAGTTTTCCTTCAGGCCATAATAAATTAACTGCTAGATTCTCATCCCCGCCCTCCCCCGTTTTTATGCCGCCCCGGTAATGTTTATTTTTTTAAAAAAATAATAAATAATAATACTAAAAAAAATTGCTGGAAGTATGAAACACTATTAAAAATGTGTTTTCAATCTTGGAAGTACTCAGTAGTATGTTTTACTATTTTTTGCCTTGTGCCGTGGCCATTTTCCATTTGTCGTATAAAAAAAAATTCACCCCCGCCCCTATTTTGAAATAAATTTGGATGAGAAACTAGCAATTAATTTATTATGGCCTTAATTTTTTATACTTTTTGACACTTGGATTCTTATTGAAGATTTCTAGAACAAAGCCAAAGTTTTTCAAAAGGCGCTGTAACTTTGCTGTAAGATTCCCAATGTTCTAGTTTATAATGAACAGTTCACATGATATCCCTCGGAGGTCAATGTAGAAATCTAGTGATAATATATTCAATGTCATGCTCATGCTACTGTATACAAAATAATAAGCTGGATGATATTCAACCTCTCATCTCATTATCACGTTTACAATACAATAGTGAAATTAGTTTACTAATGGCTACATACAAATAATTTACTTTAGCTACCTAAAAAATGTAAGACCTGATCGGTCTGAGGGTGTCTCGCCCTCTGCGGCAAATGGAAATATGTTATTAAATTTGTGCTTAAATGATGTCCACCAAAGACAACACTTCATATGACCAAGTATCAAACAAATAAAAGCGAGGTAATCATAAGAAGTTGTTATTGAAGTTAATTGGTTTAACCAGGGTGTAGTTTTGGGAAAATAATGCAAAATATGACCTTGACCTTGGTATTTTTTGTCGTTCAGCGATGTCCACCAATGCCAACAATACTTACGACCAAGTATCAAAGACATAAAGTGAGGCAATCACATAAAGTTAACTTAGGTTAAGTCACCTAACCAAGGTTAAGTTACCTAACTAAGGTTAAAATTGAGAAAACAATGCAAAATATGACCTTGACCTTGGTATTTTGTGTCGTCCAGCGATGTCCACCAATGCCAACAATACATATGACCCAGTATCAAAGACATAAAGTGAGACAATCACATAAAGTTAACTGACGTTAAGTTTCCTAACCAAGGTTAAGTTTGGGGAAAATAAGGCAAAATATGACCTTGACCTTGGTAACTTTTGTCGTTCAGTGATGTCCACCAATGCCTATGACCAAGAATCAAACAAAGAAATTAAAGTTATCAGAAAAAGTTAACTTACCTAACAAAATTTAGGGTAAATAACGCAAAACATGATCTTGACCTTGGTAATTTTTGTCGTTTAGTGATGTCCACCAATGCCAATAATATATAGTATCAAAGAAAGAAAATGAGGCAATCACATACAGTTAACTGAGTTTGTTACCTAACCAAGGTTAAGTTACCTAACTTAGGTTAAGTTTTGGGAAAATACTTCAAAATATGACCCTGACCTTGGTAATTTTGGCATTATGTGATGTCCCTTGACCCAATAAAGCATCTGAGAAAGTTTGAGAAAATTCGAGCAGCGGTTGTTGAGATATAGTTGATTTACAGTGTGGCCGCCGCCGGAAAAGTGACTGCTATGTCTCGCTACCCATTATCATGGGCAAGACAACAACTAATGTTAACATAAATAACAGTTTATGTTTCACAAGTTTCACCTAAAACTATACATGTCATGTAGACTCACTCTGGATAATCCATTATGGCATGAACATAATTTCTCATCAATCACCGTCCATAATCAGTGGCGTAGCTGCCTTTAGGCATTGTAGGCACGTGCCTACACATTGTCCCCAGAAATCAAAAAAAATAAAGATGCCAAAAAAGCAATAAAATCGGAGTGGGATAGGGTTGGTGCGGTGGTGGGGTATGGTCAGTTCATACCAATGTTTTACTTGGGGTCTTTTCAGAAAATAAAAGTAAAACTTTTTTCGCTCGCGGCCTTTCAGAACCTTGATTGTAAATAATTTCGAAAGAATTCAGAAAGCAAGTAATCATATTAATATATGTTGTTCTGTTCCGATGTTTTTGTTGCAAAATTGCAGATTTAATCGCGGGTTAAAAACATATTGTTTGCTGCTTAAAATACCATCAGAATGCAGGATTTGGCTTCCTTCTAAAAAGTTCATAAATCCTGGGGGAACATGCCCGGACCCCACTAGACCTTGTGACTACACACTGATTTAGGCACAGCTATGCCCCTGATAATGTACACCCTAGAGAATACAAACTAGGGGTGGGATTTAAATAATTATGTTACTTCTTTGGAGGGTTTGCTGCCACTTCCATTGCTAGAGTGGGGTAGGGGGAACAATGAGCATCACTTACTCAATGAACATAATAGCAGAGATGTGGAGGGAGGGAGAAGGGGAACAAGGTGCATCACTCATTCAATGAACATAATAGCAAAGATGTGGAGGGAGGGAGAAGGGGAACAAGGAGTGTCACTCACTCAATGACCATAATAGCAGAGATGTGGAGGGAGGGAGAAGGGGAACAAGGAGGGTCACTCAATGACCATCATAGCAGAGATGTGGAGGGAGGGAGAAGGGGAACAAGGAGTGTCACTCACTCAATGACCATAATAGCAGAGATGTGGAGGGAGGGAGAAGGGGAACAAGGAGTCACTCACTCATATGACCATAATAGCAGAGATGTGGAGGGAGGGAGAAGGGGAACAAGGAGTCACTCACTCAATGACCATAATAGCAGAGATGGAGGGAGGGAGAAGGGGAACAAGGAGGGTCACTCACTCAATGACCATCATAGCAGAGATGTGGAGGGAGGAAGAAGGGGTAACAAGGAGCATCACTCACTCAATGACCATAATAGCAGAGATGTGGAGGGAGGGAGAAGGGGAACAAGGAGCGTCACTCACTCAATGACCATAATAGTAGAGATGGAGGGAGGGAGAAGGGGAACAAGGAGTCACTCACTCAATGACCATAATAACTCGCTCACCAGCTAGCTGTGAGGAGGAGGATGGGAATGGAAAGGTTGAATATTATTACATAATAATATTTAATATTTATTTAGTGGCACTCTAATTCCAACAGTTATCTGTGAGGAGGGGGAGCATGGAGTGTCACTCACCAGCTAGTTGTGAGGATGGGGCGAGGGTGAACACGGAGTGTCACTCGCCCACCAACTAGCTGTGATAGGGAGGGAGAGTGAGAACAAGGAGTCCACTCACCCACCAGCTAGCTGTGAGGATGGGAAAGGAGAGAGTCATGGAGTATCACTCACCCACCATCTATAGCTATGAGGAAGGGGAGGGAGTGGGTGCATGGAGTGTCACTCGCCCAACAACCAGCTAAGATATAGAGGTGATTCGCCCACCAGATAGCTGTGAGGAAGGGGAGGGAGTGGGAACATTGAGTGTCAATCACCAGATAGCTGTGAGGAAGGGGAGGGAGTGGGAACATGTGGTTTCACTTGCCCACCAGCTATCTGTTAGGATGGGGGAGAGATCGAGAGGGTGGACCTTCTAGTCACACTTACAAATTATTAGCTGTGAGGAGGAGAAGGGGAGTTATAACAAGCATGACAATGTGTGTCACTCGCCCATCAGCTAGCTGTGAGGAAGGGGAGGGAATGGGGTGGGGGGACAAGGAGTGTCACTCAATCACCGACGGCGACCACACAGTGAGGACAACAAGCAGTGCCACTCGTTCAGACCAGCTAGCTGAGTGAGAACAAGGTGTGTCACTCGCTCACTTACCATCTTGCCGAAGCCAATATACATCGCTTTCTAAACCAATATGGAATAATTAAACGATACATACCATCCTGTGTGTTTGTTATAAGATGACAGTCAGCTATACAACATTTAAACTACTTTTTTTTTTTTTGGAAGTTCGTGTCATGTGATAGCATCCCAAAATAAACATACCACAAATAAGTCGATGATCATTTTACGACATACAAGTTCTAGATTTTGACTTTCCTTATTTATGTATACCGGAGATAAATTGAAGTAATAACTATATACGGTCTAACTTTATTTGTCAAATGGCATAAATTATATTAATTGTGTACGTTAATTCATGTTTTATCCTCTGAAATTGCATGTTTTTGGCAAGTAAGGTTTTACAAAATTACATTTAACATGAAGAAGAGTTGTTTCCCTTACATCGTTCGACGCCATTTGCTTTGTAATGAGATAAGATAATTTGTCATTTTTTCCAAGGCCGCTGGGCTGTAATGCCTGATAGAGACAGGCACACACCATAAACAACGTGTAGATAAAAGGTATGTGTGAGTAATGAAAATGTTCTGATAATGAAATCTTCTTGTAGTTTAAGAAATTTGTGAAGATTTGTCATTGTCGCGAAAACCAGTTACATCCGTGTTTAATCTTCATATTGATAATGCTATTTGAAAGTATATCATTTTGTAATACAATTATGGCGTCAGTTAACAATATCACATACAAAACCTAGTTGGAGGTGAAGTAAATCAAAAGAAAATGAAAGCTTCGAAAGTAAACTGAACCTTAGAAAAAATACAGAGAATTATGTAGGTCAAGGTGTTCACTATATAATAAGAATTGTTCACGCACAGCACCGTGTTTGAATTAGGATGTGATGGTAAATGAGTGTGTCTGGTGCTGCAATACGGAAGTTTAATCAACAATCAACATCAATTTCATACATGAGTCCCAGGCAGTGAGTCCCGGAGTCCTCGATGGACGTTTTTTTGTGAAAAATTTCTGAAAATTCCCCTTACAGTTAAAATTAAAAATTGTACTATGAGTTTTAAATTGCATTGTTTTACATAATTGTAGCCGTTTTGAATGTGTGAGTGAGTGCGTGATTAGACGACAAGCGAATTAGCATTACCAGTCTAAGACAAGTTATGCTCAACATAAACAGGACCTTGTCTAGTCGCTTATGAGCAACCGGGCAAAGCAATGTTATTGGTAGTATTTGTATGTATGTGTATGTTTGTGCGACGAACAATCTGATATTACGGGTCTGCGACCAGTTATATCAGGCATAAACAGTACCACGCCCGATCACTTAAGATGTAACCTAACCTGGTAGTGCTATATCCCACGAGAGAGGCTACTTCTCCCCAGATTCGTACACGGGGTGTGGATTGTTTAGGCGGTCAGGAACAAACAACGGTCAGGAATAAACAAAATCGCAGATGTGTTCAACATAAATTTTATTATCCAAGTTAATCTCACAATATACTCTATAAAGATACTAATACTTATTTTAATCAACAGGAATCTACAATTATGTCATAGCTTATTCTCTAAATTTAATTAATATTCAAGTAAGACAGATCCCTAACGGGGTTTTGTACAGTCAGGTCTAACGTTATATGACACCTAACGGCGTCCTGAGGGCACTTACTTATCAGTAATCCTTGCCAATCATGAATAGGAAAATTAAAGTATATACAGCTGGTACTAATATAAAGCAAATGGCACTAAGTATTATACTTCAAACAAATATCATAGCGAGTAAATCAGTAAATGATGTATACCCTTTAAATAAAGACAGAAACAATGCATGAAATCATCAATGATAACCTGTAGCATGTCAAAGGCAAGTGAAATAATGTTAGATATTACCTCCCTTTATGGTAAGCTTAATTATACTGTAACTGACACATGCCAAATCTACTACATACCTTTCCCCTTAGCCAAAAAAAGTTTTATTCATAAAACTTTTTTTTTTCAGAATCAAAACACATTATATTGGAGACTTAACCAAACTTAAGTACATATATGAAATAACGAACACAAGTACTCACATGCTGCCATTAAACATTAAGTTGTGCACAGTGTTTAACTTGCAATCTATATTCACATTTATAACCATATCACCTCGAAAGTCCTAGATTCATTATCAAGTAAAGAGTCTCTAAAGTTCAACTATTAAACAGTCTCTTGCACTTGCTACGAAACACCACTACTCTTCGTGTTGATCATCTGGACGAAACGTTTTATTTCATTCGGAATAAGTTTTGTGAACATGTTCAGTTTTCAAGTATGACGGATTGAGCAATACTGAGTTTGACTCAAGTCAACTGGACCCCCGTTTTGAGTGTCCCCTATTCGGTGTATCGCCAAGCAGGATAATTAACAGCATGATGTTTCGTCGATAGAAGTGGACACAGAGTCTATTTTCACATATTCAGCAGCCTCAAGCCTATTAGTGGTAACTATTAAGTAAGCGTTATTCAAACTATCTACGTAGTCTACTTCATTACAACTGCATTCATACGGTTTGATTTACGCATGTACAACAGTCCATTGCACTTTTGCACATCTCAGCTACAATGTCTATGTTCTATTTACAACCTCTAATTTCACACATTTAGAGTGTTTATTGTTAAAATCACTTCTATTACTGGATGTCCGTGGTAGTTTATTGCTTACGAATGTACCATCACAAAACGAGAACCATTTTGACAACTAGAAGTCTATCATATCAAATATATATAGGCTTCATCAATATGTAATTTGCTTTCATCTCAAAGTCCATAGTTTCTAAATACATTCAGACAATCAAGATCCAACAGCAACACTTATATTTTCATCAGATATAGTCCATCAGATAGTTTGTTTTTCGCAGGCCAGTAGCACAACTAAACATATTGTGCAAACTCAAGGTCTCAGTATTTGCTCAAAATTCACCTGAAAAGTTCATGAACAAGTGACACTGCGCGTTGCTTGTACATCACATCAAATTCAGCTGTTCTCCCGGAACAAGTCCTTTAAACTGACTTCAATTTCAAAGTCTCTACAACAGTCTCTATTACATCTACTTAATAAATCTCTGAATTAAATCACTAAAACATCTCTATTAACTTTCTTTTACACAACAGTCTCTAAATTAATACACTCTCTAAATTGTCCTTTCTCAGAAAATTATTTGAAAATGTGCACAAATTTATTAAACTAAAACATAAAGGAATGAAGCAGACTCTGAATATCTAATTCATAAAAACTGTGACTCAAAACAAAAATTGCTGACCCTAAAATAAACGATTTTAAGCAAAAATGGCTTCTGTTTGACCTTTAAGATTGCAGTCCCACATCAGTATGCTATTTTGAAAAGACTGCATGTTCATCACTTTCGCAGCTTGCTGTTGCAATTTTGGCAGAGATAGGATACCTAACAAGATAAAAATGGCATGAAACCACATGATAAACTGGAGTAGTTTGTCTATCTCCATTTTCACAAAACCTGCTATTAACTTGCAGGCTGACATGGACCCATTGTCCACCTGCATCTGAACTACATCACTAAGAAATGAACATGCATGTATGAAATCTGCTATGCATAACTCGGAAATATCCCTGTCGCTAAATGAAGTACCAAGAAATACTGTATCAGTGTACAAACATTCCTCAGTACTTCTGGTACTTTGAATTGTAATGCCAGATTCAGTCAACACTGAATCACTAAGGAGGGAGTCATTCTCTGGTAACCGGGAATTATGAATCTTGATCTGACATTGAGCTGGCTGAAGAAATTCATTTGTTATGGGAGAGCCACATATCTCATTGACATTCTCTTCTGAGCTGTGGTCATTCTCTGTTACATGTTCAAATATGGGCATATTTACCACTGGAGCAGGACAAATGGTATTAAAATCAATGAGGTCAGCTTCCTCGAAATTGTACTCTGTCAAAGGACTAGAAGTGTTCCCTAAACTATCACTAACATGTAACTGATCTGTACAAACCGTACTTTCAGTTTGGTCTCCCTGGGAGTTAACACTGACCAACATATTAGTCTGGTTTTCTTGAACATTCCCCATTGGCAACCCTGGTGTATCTACAAACAAACCCTTGCTTAAAGTTTCATGGCCTTGTGGGTTGTGCTTAGACTCCGTTTTAAAGGACACACTACCAGACGTGCTTTTAACCTCAGTTGTTATTTTAAGTGGACATCGCGACGCGACATGTCCCACCTGTTCACACGATTGACACAATATTTGTCTCGGCACTTGCCAACTTTCGTAGCTTTGTTTACCCTGCCCTTCTATATCTCTATGAACCACATGATGCCCAGGCCACATTTGTGAGCGATGGCCCCCACTATGATGTGCGGCAGCCTGATCATATGTGGGCTCCCTATTGTATTCGTCTTCGGAGATAGCTTCGTAAATGTTTGCAAGACGAATCAAATAACATAACCTGTTACTACCACTTTCATGACATTTGGCCATTTCTAATTTCAAATACATCCTGAATTCCCTACTGCTTAAACCATCAATAAATTGGCCACAGACTAAACTGTAATATATTTTGCCTCTATCATCAGGATATGCTTTCTCTGACAAACTTTGCAGATTTTGCAAGTATTCGTCCAAAGTTTCATTTTCTTGGCGATGCCTTGATTTAAATTGATTCCTATAAGAATACTCATTATATGTGGTTCCGAACCTTTGTGCTAGAGCTGTCTTAAGCAAGCCATATTCTTTAATTTGCCTAACTTGGAGAGTTTCGGTAAACTCAAGCGGAATGCCCTCGAGACATGTCAATAATCGTTTGCATTTTGTCTCATCACCCCACTGATTTAAATCAGAAACCAATTCAAATTTAAAAATAAAAGTATGCCACTTACCAGTACCATTATATACGGGAGGGGATACAGTCTCTATATGACATGAACTTGTCATAGGAACGTACGCACTGTTGCACGTGGCTTGAAAGTCAAATGCATCCATATTAATCCTAATTCCTTATTGCTAAACAGCTAAAATACCTTATTTGATCCTATTCAATACTAACCTTAATGAATTAATACTAAGCTGAATACATCTGCAAATTTATCGTTTTCCTTTAGCCATAACAATTTCCACACCCTGCTCGCAGCGCCAAAATGTAGCCGTTTTGAATGTGTGAGTGAGTGCGTGATTAGACGACAAGCGAATTAGCATTACCAGTCTAAGACAAGTTATGCTCAACATAAACAGGACCTTGTCTAGTCGCTTATGAGCAACCGGGCAAAGCAATGTTATTGGTAGTATTTGTATGTATGTGTATGTTTGTGCGACGAACAATCTGATATTACGGGTCTGCGACCAGTTATATCAGGCATAAACAGTACCACGCCCGATCACTTAAGATGTAACCTAACCTGGTAGTGCTATATCCCACGATAGAGGCTACTTCTCCCAAGATTCGTACTTGGGGTGTGGATTGTTTAGGCGGTCAGGAATAAACAACGGTCAGGAATAAACAAAATCGCAGATGTGTTCAACATAAATTTTATTATCCAAGTTAATCTCACAATATACTCTATAAAGATACTAATACTTATTTTAATCAACAGGAATCTACAATTATGTCATAGCTTATTCTCTAAATTTAATCAATATTCAAGTAAGACAGATCCCTAACGGGGTTTTGTACAGTCAGGTCTAACGTTATATGACACCTAACGGCGTCCTGAGGGCACTTACTTATCAGTAATCCTTGCCAATCATGAATAGGAAAATTAAAGTATATACAGCTGGTACTAATATAAAGCAAACGGCACTAAGTATTATATTCAAACAAATATCATAGCGAGTAAATCAGTAAATGATGTATACCCTTTAAATAAAGACAGAAACAATGCATGAAATCATCAATGATAACCTGTAGCATGTCAAAGGCAAGTGAAATAATGTTAGATATTACCTCCCTTTATGGTAAGCTTAATTATACTGTAACTGACACATGCCAAATCTACTACATAATAAAGACATTTCAGGTATGTTGACAGGTTTTACTTATATTATCATATTTTAACATATGCCGTCGTGTAAGGGCCGGCATTTTGGTTTCGTATGCAGCGGTCACCTCATTTGGGCTGAGGGCAGCACTATATCCTGCTACTTTTTTAGGTACTCCAGTACTTTTGCCGATACTTTTTGAGGAATTTTTACAGGAATATTTCATGACATGTAAACAGTCAGATATCATATTTTAAGCCCATGTAGTATTTTGTACAGAAAATTCGAGTAAAATCAGGGTTCCGGAAATACGGTTGCCCGACGCCCCGGGCAAGTGGATTTTGGGTGCGGGCAAGTGACCTTCGCAAATCTGGTTGTCCGCCACTTGCCCGACGGACATTTCAGAACAAATCAAGTGGCAAACTAGCCATATCAGAATTTCTTTCTGATAACTGAATAAAACTGGCCGCTGTTTTTCGCCACTAGCGATTGTTAATAAGATCAAATAATTTCGGTACAATCAACAACCTCGCCCCAGGCAGCTTAATTTGTGGCATAATTTCAATAAACAACTAATTAACCCACACGCGCATTTCACACCATTTGACAACAACTTATCCTGACAAGACCGTCAGACGTGTGTCCATTGGCCAATGAAATCGCGGCAATTATGTCCGTGACCTTCCAACCATAAACATATCTACTTTCAGAAATAGTTTACAAATAATCTGGACCTTCCACCAATCAAATCAGAAAACTCTTTCTTAATTTCCAAATTTTAATGTGTCAAAATAATGATTGACAGGCCCACGTGATGTTATGTTTTTGTTTAGATAATTTTGCCGAAGATTTTTTCGTAACGAAAATACACATTTCTTTTACTCGAAGCACTCGTTTATCAATGCGCTTTTATGAGGTATTTGGTGTATTTCATTGATAAAGTCTGTAATTAAACGTATATGGAAGTGCATACCACACAAATAAGTTGCATAACTTAGCGATATGCGCATGTCATGGGTTTTCGCGATTTCAGAAAAATCACGAAACCTTTTTCTCAAGTTCTGAACTTTCGCTTTTGATAAATAAGGTTACTGCTACTACTTCTCAAACAATTCCTAGGGAACCCTAATAAGGGAACCCCTATTCACGCCTCTTGCTTTCATCTAATTCCCTTTAGTTAAAATACAAAGCCGTAGGAACGTTACCATGATTGCAGAAATTGGGGGCCAAGTTAATATTTTTAATAACGTTTTTGTCTTGTTCTTTGCTTGTCGCACCTTTAAATGAATACAATAGCTTCTTTTTTTTCTGTCAACTGGTTAATTGTACACACTGTGACATTTAAAGTTCCATACACTAGCTGCCAATCATTTTTTTTGGATGGTCATCAAACATGATGGGGGGTTGGTGTTTGTGGGATTCGGGTGGGGTGGGAGGGCGGAATAAAATGACTTTGTATACTGTCTCATCATTTTATGATTTAAGTAACACAAAGATGTATAGACACAAAAGAAGAAAATGCAAGCATTTGATTTTTTTATATGAATAAATACAATGTATTAACTAATTCATAAAATACACTCTCCCTTCCTTTTCTAAGTATAATGGTCCAAATTATGCGGCGGTCCATCACGTTTAACACGAATAATGGTACACCACCATTTCTTGGGGCAATTAAGTGTTCATAAATGTGGGGCAAGTGACATTATGGGCAGGGCAAGTGACTTTTGAAAATCCACTTGCCCTGGGCAAGTGGATTTTCAAAATATTTCCAGAACCCTGAAAATGCTTTAAACCAATGTTATTCTATGAGCATTTTCGAATTTTTGGCTTTGTATCTTGAGCAGTAAAACTGAACCTGACAGTAAATGAGGGTGTGACCTTGACTGTTCACACTCAACACGGGAATTTTATCTTACCGCGGACACATTAATTTTGTCCCCGCGATCCGTGGACAGTACACTCAATGCGGGGTCATTACATTTTGTCCACCGGGACACAATTACCGAGATTGGCGGTCATCTGTTTCGATTCGCACCCTGCGTAACCCGGTGTAAAATCGCAGGCCATCGCCAAGATTTACCTTAGGTGAATCGTTATCGATCATGGATGTAGATCATTTTACGCAGTTACAATTTATACTTTCTGTACGTGTACAGTATTATCATGCAGTACATCAACGTTGAAACAGTAGTTTCTATTGAAATTCCCTGAGTACATGTACCAGGGCCCTCACGCTACTTTGGGAGAAGGGGCCCGCAGCCCTCAGAAGGGGGAATTTTGTAACTGGGGGGAATTTTTACAACAAATAAAAAACTCTGTTTGATTAACACGTTTCACTTTATTAACATACATTCGTCAACCATCTGGTTCTTTTTCTGATAAAAAAAACTCCACTTAATAACCATCAATGGCATGTTTTCATCGGAGATCCACATTAAAAGTCAACCCTTCCCTTCTTTTTATCCCGAAAAAAACCTATTGCCCTGTCCAGTTGGGCATCTGGTTGAGTCAGTGCCCGAATAATAGTTAAAACGTCCTGTGCACGATAAACAGTCTAAAACCAGTCTAATAATAATCAAAACGTCTTTTTCAAACCAGTAAACACGACATCGTGAGCATATCGTCTTGAAAATCGGATTTTTTTTTTTTACGAATTTCTGAGGGGGAAAAATATCAATTTTTGGGGGGAAAAAAGATACTTTTCAGGTGGGGGACTGCCGCCGAATAACGGCGGCAGAAATGACCAAATGAGGGCCCTGTGTTCGTTTATTATAAAATACTTTTGCAATTTATTAAATACTGTGTATTGTCAGTACACCTATGTTTGTTGTCGTTCACTGGTCACCTGTATAATTATCTATAAATAGCAACTTGTATCGGCCATGTGCAGTCGGGTGTATTGAAAGTGTGTAAGGTTGTTAATTTCCTGTACTTTACTTAATAGTAGAACCTGGGTGCTATGCAAAATAAAAAGGGGGCACTCTTATTACTTATTTTTAGCTCGACTTCGAAGAGTAATCACCCCGGCGTTGGCGTCGGCGTCCCATATAAAGGTTTGCGTGTAAGCTGTGTTTACAAGTCTATGCCTCTTACATTTCTTATCCTAGCACAACCAAATTATGCCATGGGCTTCCTTATAGCATTATCTTAAGAGCGGCATAAGCAATTTTGGTTCCTGTAACCCATGGAACTCAAATTCTGAATGTGTCCCATTTCACATCAAATTTTGCGTGTTAGCTGTGTTTACCAGTCTGTATCTCTTACATTTCTTATCCTAGCACAACCAGATTTGGTCATGAGCTTCCTTA